>CAIGRL010155493.1:0-23923 GCA_903798325.1 Fraxinus xanthoxyloides
CTTGAGATGAATAGAGTAAATTGAAAGACTACAAACTATAAATAGAAAACAAAGGGTCTGTTTGATAGACTATTTTTTTTTCATGGAAAATGGAATTGAAATTTCAATTAACACTTTTGCCATGTTTGATAGCCCCTCCCACCCCTCACGTGACCCATTTTCCATGATTTTGTGGAATTGGTTTTCCACCAAAGTGGTGAGAAAATATTTCCAGCTTTCTTTCTTCTTTCTTTTTTTAATTTTTTTTTTCGGCAATGAAAACAAGTTTTATAGACAATTGTAAAAAGAATTTCTCTTTACTGGACAATTTTTATGAAAAATAAAGTCAAACGAACACTAAAAGATCCCAAATTTCAACATTTTTCAGGTGAAAAATTATAACAATCAAACATAATTAATTTACAATTTCAAGGAAAAAAATTCTAGGCAATTCAATTCTTTAAAATTCATTTTCTTTCCATCCAAATTTCACTTTTGCAATCAAACGGACCCTAAAAGAAATTCTAAAGTTGTTATTAGCATCATCAAATTGATATGAAATTTAATACATGCCAGTTAATTAACTAATTTATTTGGCTTTAGACATCTCAATGTACCATTAATTCTAAGAAACTAAGTGATGGAGACTTGCATAATTGTCGGTGGTGAATGAACGGTTACCGTTCGGTTTCAACTTTCAAGTTTCACTCTCTGTTTTTCCTTTTTCCTTTTTTAGTTTTTGTGAATTTGTGATTTATGAATTATGAAAAATGAGAATTTATGTTATATTTATTGTTTGAGACTATAAGTTATGAGTTATAATTTTGATTTATGAATTGTGATTTGAGAATTTAGGTTTTTAGGAAATTGGTGTTCAATTAAACCATGTGTTTTATTTTTCTAACAATTACAGAGTATGGTTGTATTTCCTGTTTTGGTATTTTGAGTTGTAATGAATTATATTTTTATATGTATATACATTTTACATTTTAGTGCATTTACATATGTATTGAATTATATTTTCAGCTATTACGATCGTTGATTGCCAATGATCATCGCCAAAGGTCATCGGTCACCGATTAACAATCAATGGTCTCTGTTCTAATTGAACTACAATGCTAGATTTGCTCCTGAATGGGATCTTATAAAAATGTAGCTTTTGGGAGTGTTCACAACTTTGTGTGACAAATTGTTCCGAATCGACCAACCCAGCCCGGCTGACACATAATTGGGTTGGGTTAGTTTCAATATTAACATGAGTTGGGTTAGGTTCAATTTCGAACAAACCGATAATGTTGGGTTGGGACAGAAAACGACCCAACCCTCGCCCACTCCTAAATACAATATTTTAGATAAGCGTGTGGTGTAATTTCCACTTACAGAAAATCCCACAAAAATTGTAAAATGGTTCAATCCAAAAGAACACCAGGTTGTGCCCATGGGCAAATGTTTGCACTATTTCTTCGATATTTTTTTTAGCACTTTTTGGAGAGAGAAATCCCATTCTAAAATGTGATTTGAAAAATTGGGATCAAACAACGGTTAAGTACTCTACATCGATAATAAAAAAAGAAATATAAGAAGAATCTTGCATGGAGAGCATGTTTACAACAAAAATACTACTTGATTATTGTTGAGACAAAGTACATTGGGTCAAAAATTAATTTTAAAAACAAAGGAATTATGGGATTTTTTCGAGGAGGAGGAGAAGATAATTTTTATTTCAAATAGCTACTATATGAAGATGAAAATATTTGTTAATTCAGTAATTTCCATGTGATACAAAATATTAAAACCCTCTCTCTTTCGACAGAGGTTTAATAAGGCAAAATTTTTATTTGTGTGGATGTAAAAAATCTCGATTCCCATTATGATGCAAGGTGAAGCGCGATGATTCAAGGATAGTTGTAGAAAGGCAAAAATTCTTTGATATTTTTCAAACAATAAAAAGTCTCAAGTCAACAATTCTTAAATTCTCATTTAATATCAAATGTCATAAATATTGATTAAACTCTCAAAAGCTCTATTTTACTTTTAATTAAATTCAACAAAAGCCCTTAATATTTAGTTGACCAAAATTTTTGGACAAATAATATCACATCACACGTGTGTCCAGTTTTTTGGCCATAAATTTATGAGTATATAGCAAAAAAATAAAAAAAAAAATATTTTGAAATGAGATATCAAACATTGGCTAAATGTTTTGGATGACATGGAAGATAACATAAACATTACGTGGCAGAATTTCATTAGACTATTTAAAAAAGTAGTCAACACTATCGTCCAATTATTTTTTGCCACAACTTCATCTGTCAACCAAGGTGTTAAATTCCTCTTACAAAATAGCATAATTCATCAAGGAAACATTAGTTTTGATTCTTGGTTTCATCATAAAGAAGTGTGACATTAAAAAATGGAAGGGAAAAATATGAGGCTCAGCATGTTTGGCTAAGCTTAAAAACTTTATCTAATGTGAATAAATGAATTTTAAAATAAGCAAATATTTTTTCGACTTGTACCAATCACCTTAATAGTTAGTCTTTACCGGAATAAATTACTTTAAAGTCCAAAAAAATTATAATTTTCGCCCAAACTCTATTCTTTAATGAGGTCCATTGATCTCAACGACCACTATTATTACAAAATTAAATAAGAAGTTATTACATAGCCATTAAAAATAATAACTATGAACGAAACATAAAAGTAACGCTTAAGAGACTTTATTTACTTATTTAATCACCCAAAAATACCTATTACAAAATGTCAAAACATGTTAGATCCTTAAATGCAAAGTTGGGCAGGTTTTCCCACCTACAAATTTAAACAAATGGACATCTAAAGGGAGCCCGTTTTCACAATTACGGTGTTATTTGTACGATGTCGTTAGTTATATAACCAAAAGATTTTCTTTTACTTTAACAATGAAAAGTTCTGTGCTTGCGATAGATACAGACATGACAGTCACACGAAGATCGCTACCCTTATTTATGATTATTATGTTTGTGACTACTTTTCTCACAATTCAGGTGCATGGAAAGAGTTCTTCGCCCGAGCTCGATC
Organism: Fraxinus xanthoxyloides; assembly: GCA_903798325.1. Lineage (NCBI taxonomy): Eukaryota > Viridiplantae > Streptophyta > Magnoliopsida > Lamiales > Oleaceae > Fraxinus > Fraxinus xanthoxyloides. The sequence goes on from CAIGRL010155493.1 coordinate 3,040, forward strand.
GATTACAATTCCGAGCTTCACTCATTCAACGCAATTCAGTACTATCTAATTCTCCGTCCAATAACGTTGCACCTGGTAAACCAAGACCACTAGTATATGACGTGACATCATATGGTGCGGACCCGACCGGGGTAACGGACAGCACAAACGCACTTCTTAGGGCAATATCGGACGCACTTAGAGGTCCAAGCAATGGATTTTTGTTGCAGGGAATTGTTAATCTTGGTGGTGCACAAATTAATCTTCAAGGTGGGAATTACTTGATCAGCCGTCCGTTACAATTTCCGGTAGCAGGAAGAGGTAATCTAGTGGTAAGTTTTTTAAATACAAAACGTGATCGTGGTTAAAAGTGAAATTTCTCCGTTTTATAATGCATCTCAGCCTCTACCGAAGGGATAAACACACCATTTAGCATTTATATGATACGAAAAGATTCTTTAAAAACTAACATAATCTTGAAAAAACTGAAATAAGCTTGATATTTGACTTAAACTATGGAAAATTGTGGAAATCATGGTTTTAAAATCTTTTAAATAAATCCCAGCAAATTAATTTTTAATTAAATGTATTCAAATTCTTTTACGCCCTCTTTATTTTTCGGTTTTATATAAAATTCAACTGCCACAGTGAATGTATCCACACATTTTCATCGTTCTTGATTCAATATGATGATCTGTTGACAGATACATGGAGGAACATTAAAGGCATCACACAATTTCCCGGCCAATGGCTATCTGATCGATATATCACCTTCATCGAACAATGGATCATCATCGGCATTTAATTACGAGTTTATAACACTAAGAGACTTGTTGTTGGACTCGAATTACAGGGGTGGAGGCATTCAAGTTGTGAACTCACTTAGAACTAGTATTGACAATTGCTACATTACCCATTTTACGACGAACGGTATCTTAGTCCGAGGTGGTCATGAAACTTACGTTCGAAGCTCGTATCTTGGCCAACATATTACAGCCGGAGGAGATCGTGATGAAAAACACTTCTCAGGCACGGCAATAAACCTGATGGGCAATGACAATTCTGTCACAGACGTTGTAATTTTTTCTGCAGCTATTGGAATTATGGTTTCGGGTCAGGCCAACACGCTTTCTGGTGTACATTGTTACAATAAGGCGACTGGATTTGGTGGCACTGGAATTTACCTAAAATTGCCGGGCTTGACACAAACTCGAATCGTAAATTCCTACCTCGACTTCACTGGTATTGTTGCTGAAGATCCGGTCCAACTCCACATATCAAGTAGCTTTTTCCTAGGCGATGCATATATTCTTTTGAAATCTATAAATGGTGTGATTAACGGAGTAAACATCGTGGACAACATGTTTGCTGGATCTAATAAAGGAATTGATATCGTCCAACTCGATCAACGAAAGGGAGCATTCAAACAGGTCGATCAAGTCGTTATAGATCGTAACAATGTGAAAGGAATGAAGCTGAAGGCGACCGTAGCAAGACAAAGCGTGCACGGAAATGGTAACTCATGGATTGCGGACTTGAATTCAATTCTCTTATTTCCTAACCTTATCAAACGAGTACAATACACATTCATCACAGCGGGGAACTCCTTTCCTAACCACGCTCTTCGAGACATATCGAGTAACAAAGTGGTGATTCAATCCGACTTGACCGTTCCGGCAACTATTTTCGTCACGGCGGATCAAGGAAATTCATTCTGAAGCTAACTAACTAACTAATTATACACATATACTTTGATTTTTCCAAAAGTTGAATTCCAGATTAGTGATTTTACTTCCCATCAAACGGGAATCAATTAATTCCGGTTTTCAGTGTAAGGTGGAGATTGGAAAAAAAAAAGAAAGAAGCCAAATTAATAAGAGATATTTGCACCTGCCTGCCATGGAAATTAGATGTGTGTGTTGAACTTTTGATTTGAATTGTGACCAAAACTAAAAGGTGTATCATATCGCATTGAAATATTTACGAGTACGGATGGCAAAATAAGTTGTCTATCTCGATCTCATTCCTAATGGGACGGGGATTCTCCAATTAATCGGATATTCATAAGGTCGGGGTTGGGTCAAAATCTTTTGTCATGTGGATGAGATACGTGGTCCTGGCTTGGCCCGGCTCCACCTCCCTGTAAGCATAAATTGGGAAAGGGTCGAGAAATTATAATCCCGAGCTAGTAGGGGACTGAGAGGGTCCCCCTCCTCCCTATTAAAGAGGTGGATTGGACGAGTGGTTGGTCAATGTTGGCAGCTGCATGCTGTTAACTTGGTTAGTTGGCCTATGTATTTGGTAATTCTAACCAACTAGAAGCAAAATTAGCCAAATGCAATAACTTGATATTCTAACTACGATATTCGGAAAAAGTCTTTGGTTCATTGGCTTCACTTAATAAGTAGTTTACAATACAAAATTAGACGCGCAAAAGTTAAATACTATTTCAACAAGTAAATTTATATGATTTTAGTAGTGTTAAGCACCCGTCTATATAGCACTAGAACATATAAAAAGTTACAATTTTTGAACAATTGTCGACAGATAAATTTAGATGGGCGGTGTTGTAAAAATCACGTGATTTGTATAATAAACTATCAACTATAAGCATGAATCAAATAATATAAATATGAGAATGGAGTTTAAAAAGTTGGTCTAAAAGAGTTGCGATAAACACTGTCTTAAAGTCGTGCGACCTTCCCTTCGTGTAGGTAAGACATTCTGGAACCAGGATTGATTCAATATGCTTATCTCTTTTCTTGCCTTCCTAATAATAAACTAGTATGCCAGGTTCATCATTGATGCTACTTCACATCAACTCAATCTGACCAAGATAAACATTTTAATTTGTAGAAAACTCAAAAATAGTTTTGGCAACTCCAATACTGGAGGGACCTAATGTTACCATTAAATCACACGTTGGCTTATAAGAGTTTGATCTACTCTTTCATTTACAAAGTTAATCCCTCGAAAGGATAATTTGAGAAGAAACAAGGAACTCAGCTCCATGCACTGCAAAACACACTAAGAAATCAAGAATCAGCACTAATTATTGTACCAACCATATCAGAACATACACCTTGAATTTAACTTTTTATAAAGCGTAGTTGATTACAGAGTTTACATTCTGAGAAAAATTCTAAATACAGAATGCCAATGAGCATTAGGCAAGTTCCAACAAAATTCAGAAAGCCCTTGTCTCTACAACATAGATATTGGAAGACTCCACTCCATCCTCCTCGAGGGACTTATCAAATGCTTAATTAGTGCTTACTCTGAATCAAGAAGGTACAACGATCTTCACAAACGAGACTCTACAAATATGACGGGCACATATGTGAACTTATGTCTGCTACCAAGTGCGTATATGAATATGCAGAGCAAAAGACTGGACCTTCTAGGTCAAACTTTTGTGTGTGAGATAACCTGAACTGACATAAGGGGCAACTTATACGTATGACAGAGGCACTCTTAAGTGCAATGTCAATAGAAGCTTCTGTCACTTGTCAACCTCATTGTTAGTCATAGCACTTCGTTGTTGAGGAGGACCAGAGGTTTTTGGGTACCCACCAAAATCTTTCTTTCTAGGCTTTGCGAGTTCAACATATAGTACCCCGCCATCAAAGTACTAACAGGAGAAGGAAATATATATTTAAAAAAATAGAGTTCTCAAACTCAAAAACAATATGCAATGAATACTTAACAGAAAACAGAAATAAGAATGTAAAACCTTGTGATCCATGCTTTCTAGAGCTAGCATCGCATCTTCTTGTGAAGCATATTGAATAAAAGCAAATCCTTTCGACTTCTTTGTAGCTTCATCCTTCACAAGTTTAACTGCCAGTGGAAGTATGGAAAGAGACTATAAATAAACTCAAAGCAGATTTCACTTTTTATCAAAGTAGAGAATAGATATTCAATGAAGTATCGAATATACCTTCAGCTATCTGCCCAAATTTCGAAAATTCCTTCTGCAAACTACTTTCACTAGTGGACAATGGTACATCTGGGTGAAATGTACAACAATTAAAGAACCAAACCATAAATTAAGCTCCAAGAGACTCTTTTATTTTAACTTCTTAAAATAGATAGTATGTTTGGCTGTCTACATTTGTAGAGCCAAACTCTCTATCCGTATTTTTCAGGATTGCATTTAATAACATTGCAAAATTTAATTGCTCCACTACTCAAATATTAATATTATATTGAATATGTTAGCTATTGACATGTGAAAAAGAAATATTAATCGAAAAATGAGGGAAAAACAATAAATTAGTGTTGAAAAAAGTAAAATAAAGAGTTTGTTGGAGAATTTAAAGGTACTCTTTAAAATAAAGAGTATCTTGGAAATGCTCTTATACATTTAGTAATCGACTAATACAAGTACATGAAGAGCATATTATTTTTAATATATGACATTTATTTTGCTAATGTACCAAAAAACAATAGCCAAAGCATCAATGAGTTTGAAACAAGAAGTGAAAGTTGAGGTGTAAAGAATAACTGAGGATCTTAGAAAATCTGCCTCATAGAATGCTGATCGTACCAATGAAGTTAATAGTATGTTAAGGGATTTTTAGTAAACAGAATATGTACAAAACCTAGTGTTGTTCAATTTTAATTTCCCTTAAAATTCTTTTATATTTTTTTATTTCAGCACTGAGTTATGTTATCAACTAATTATATAGAGACCCCTGAATCTCCAATAATTTTATGCCAGGAACTATTAAGGAATTTAATTCTAAATTTGGTCAACTCAATTAATGGAAATTTTTCTGAAGTTCACCATGATTTGAGTATTACTTGTAAAATAATTTATGCTGAATTTCCTTATCATGACTTGAAACAATGAAAATATTATATTTCGATTTGAATTGCTAAGGTCATGAAATCCCAAAAATGTTCAATCGACAAGGTATTCCATAATATAATAAGCCAAAGTATGATCAAATGTCTCACATTTTGCGACACTCATTTAAGTCCCAATGTTTATGAAACGGTGGTATGGATAATCATCGAAAGGAACAAAAATTTCACAGTCCACTGTATCTATGGCAGCCTGGAGTTGGATCTGCCACTTTACTGAAGGTACTAATACAATCTGCCTTTCAGCTAGAGCTTTGTTTCTGATTGCAAACGAACACAAAAAGAATATGGCACTTTCTACATTGGAATCATTTGGAATGATACAACATGCAGAAAAAGGGGAATACGATTACTAATAATAGGATCTTTCCCAAAAAAATTACTTTTAGGAAAAGCATTATATAATTTTGAGCACTAACTCTGTCTCACCTCAAGGTATAATTTTTGCCGCTGATGGACATATCACATTAACACGACTTCATCATGGTTAAAATCAGGAAGTGAATTGTGTGGGTCTTTTAGGGTTGATCCGTGGCATCTTTAATCTTAATGCAATAGCAGTTCAAGCAACTGTCCAACAATCAATTGGATACTCCAATGCCAGAGCATTATTATAGTCTACAATCTACAATGGCAATACCACAAGTATGCAACAAGCAAGATTTTATCACTGTGTATCAAGAATTTAGATGACATAACATATTCAATAATACAAGTTTTATTAGTCCTATCACACTATCAAAAGATCCCTACAGCTGTGAAGAAACTCATTTTCTAGGTTAGAAATTTATCTTTCAAGTTTTCAGCATATTGAAATCAGAAGTCCACAGCCTAATGCCAAACATTAATGTCCTCAAGAAAGTAACGATTACACAGAAGCATTATTCTTGAATAAAAAATAAAAAATCCTAAAAATGAAATAATCCTACATCCTCAATTTTGGGAAAAAAAAAAAAGGATATTCAAGGAAAAAAAAATCTATTTAATTTATTTTCTCATCTCTTCGTCTCTTCGATGTGAAATCCACACCTTGCTTCATAAGGAATTCATACTTTACATAGTGGGAACGTAATTAAAACTAACAACAAAACGACATATTATTTCAAAGTACGGAAAATTTATAGAAGATTACATAGGAAAACAAATCAAATTCTTGAAAATGAAATATATGTTGACAGAAGTGAAATAACTTACTTTTAACGATAATTTTGCTAGCCAGAGGGTAATCAAAGTAGGAAGCTCGCAACTTTAAGAAATTGGGACGCCTGCGATTTGCATTGGATGATGGAGCACAAGAAGAATATGGGATTGGAAATGAAGAGGAATAGAGACCAATGCTTTTAGCCATTGCAACTCAAGTCTCACTCTCCAGGCGCTTTCTCCAACAATGTAAAACTTCGATGGTAGAATAAATTTCGTCTGCGGTCACTTAACTTTTAGTAAAATCTCAATTTGGTCACCGCATTTTTCAGTGTAATCTCTGAACTTCAGTTAATTAGGTAACCTCATTGTAAGAATACTCTTGTAATTGTACCTGTGTTATTATGATTAATAGTAATTCCTTGGAACTTACTTAGTCGCTAACAATTAAGCGTTACGCGAAGTGTCGAAACGTTCTCATTAACCACCCGCACACACCTAATTCAAGAATGGATTATCGTACATAGGTAAATCAAAAGTACAAAGAGATTGGTTAGATGCGTGTGTTTTTCAAAATGAATCTTAATACATGTTTTTGTATGGTCATATTGCGACATGCTAAAACCCTAGCCCCTCTCAAATGTGGCTCATCGTTACCAAGTCCAATTGTCATTGATTTTCCATCCATAATTTGCAAGTTAAAATCAAAGGTTACCTTGCCAAGTTGATTCTTGTTTTAGTATACGTATCGCTCTAACCAGATAATGTAAGATGCGTTCACGACTTGTCTTCATTTTGGGTCACCCATAATTAGGGTATAGAGGCCAAAGAAGGTAGGTGGTATGGCCAGTGGGTCCATGATCCTTGGGGCTCAAATTGGTTCTCTAGTAGCAAAATCCATTCTAACTTACTTCTAAAGTCCATTAAGTGAATAGCTGTGGCTCATGCATAACCCTACCACCTAATAATAGACCCTTCTGGGTTGGTTCAAAAAGTATTTTCTCTGCAATAATTTAACCCCATAAATGAAAATCCACTTATACATTTTGAAATGTCCAAAAATTAAAATTGGTTTGTAATATGATATAACAATCCTAACCATTTAACTAGTTAATTCTCTTCTGAAAGAAATGGATAATTCATTATTCGTAAATACTAAATAATAATGTCCATATGTATGGTTATAATCGTGCAAAAACAAACTGGAGAAAGAAATTTAGCGTAGTTAATTTTCGAAATAAACCTATTACATCTATAACTCGATGACAACTATATGTACACAACAAAACATAATCAACATTCACAAAAACCTTAACCTTAATATCCCAAGAAATCATCATTAATCATGGTTCCGGATGAGGAATAATCTCCAGGAAGATCTCGAAAAAGAATGTTGTCAAAATCAAATTCGTCTAAAGTCAACTCCTCCGAAGTAGGGTTGCTGAAAGTTGACACAAATCCATCATCACTAACAACTTTGGTGTCGTATGAAAAGAAACCTGCTTGATCTTCATGAAATCTCTCGTGTCCGAGTTGATGCTGGTAGCTCTGGTGTTGCTCATGAGTTTTATGGGTATTGCCAAGTGGGGAAGTAGTTGAAGTGTCATTAAAATCATTATGTGGGCCTGCAAAGTTCAAGGTGATGGGTCCTTTGTAAGCTCCTGCTCTTCGACAGCCGGTGAATTGTTGCACCAGGGCACGAAAATTGGTTGTGTTGGCATTGAGGAGAGTTGTGGGTGTATTCTTAGATGCTTTGGACCGTTTTCGAATCGGTTTATGGATGCTTCCTGCTTTAGGGATTATATCAGTATTAGGGATCGAACATGGATGTTTTGTGCTCACAACGCCATCGGAACGTTGCATTGTGACACTTATAATTGTAGGAATTTGGTTGAAGATCAGGCCACTCTTCGCCGTCCCTTCTCGATGAGTTAAAGGAAGATTGCAACAATCAACCTTTGCTCGAGCGTAATATATAGTGTCCCAAGCAACATTGAAGGTTAAGAGAGAGAGAGCTAAACAGCAAGAATTAAGCAACTTCGAGGAACTTCAATTGAGATGGATGACATATGATTAAATTATCCTTTTGATTTGTCTTGTTTTAAGGGCGGGACAAGGTGGTTTTGGCCTCTTCTACCAGAGACTTTTGACTGTGTAGGAGAATAGTGTTAAAACTACAAACGTACGTTTTCGGGAGAAGAATTTGTAAGCTGTATTATCGACAAGCTTGTTATTTTGTAGTCGTAAATGATAAGAGATGGAATCTCACATCGAATAAAGATGAAAACATAGACCAATTTATAAGAGTGGACTACTCCGCTTAACAAGGTTGACATTTTAAGATGAAACATTGTATCAGAGTACGTTAAGCTCCAACGAACGATTCGATCCGACTAAAACTCAAAAAATTGAACACGAGAATTTCAAGATTGGTCTGTTCAAACGAGCCACCATCTTGCGGGGGCATGTTAAGGGATAAAATCCCACGTCGTGGAAATTGACATCATTTGAACCCTACCAATATTCACGTATTAAGTCGAGATTTGTTGTGACAAATTTGTTTTTCCTTGATTGTCCCTTAATACATTTTAACACAATGGAAGCTTATAAAAAAGAATAAAAATTGTACATGAATATTCAAACTTGTTGATTTGTTCACTAACGTTAAGAAAGAGTACAATTGGGAGAAAATTCCTCGCCAAATTTTATTTCATCAAAAAATTGACTATGGTTAAGGCTTACAATCCTTATTTAAATTAAGATAATGATAAATGACGAAAATTAAAAGCTCTAATCTTCAACATCAATCCACAACAAACAAAATTGAATTCTAAATTTATAAACAAAATTAAATGCCCGAAAAATTATCTCTATTTACATCAATTTCCATTTTTCATGAAATCTTCCTCTTTCTATACCACGTCACATTCTTACAACTTGACACAATGTCGATATTTTTTTCATTTGCTAAGAATAACTGACGAGGCCAATTAATTATTTTTCCAAATCTAATCCCTATGTTTTGTAACATGTGAACTGGTCTACAAGTAAAATTATTATGGCTAGAAGATATGATTAACAATGAACTCCAAATTTGAAATTGTAAACGTTGACTGTTCAATACTTGACCAAGTAATTCAACAACTTCAATCACAAGTATGCAAAAATAGGCCACGTACACCACAGATTTTACTTTAAATTCAACAAAAAGAGTACGGTTTTCGAAAAAAACTCTCCCTTTCTCCTAACAAAACAATCATGCTACTTGTATCGAATTGTGTGACAATTTTTTTGAGCCCGCCGCAAGCGCCCCCCAATAGGGGGCCGACATGTGGTTGTCAGTCAAATAATTCGGTACAAGTAGAATAATTCCTAACAAAAATGCTAAACGTACTCTAGTTTGACATTTGATGCGATGTTAACAAATTGGAGGGAAAGTTGTTTATTTTTTTAAAATGTCCAGTGGTGTGTGTTACCACAAGATACAATGTAAAAGATGATGTACATGTAGTATGATTATTCTTCAAACCCTCTAAACTTGCCTTCACATTAATCTTTTAATTAGTCATCGATAACTAGATTAATAATCTTCTATAAACCGTACCCAAGAAGAAGGAGAAAAGAAATAAAAGAAATCGCTGTAGGACAAGGATAGCACACCTACTACGCATTAGTTAATGTTAGGGGCGAAAAATATGCATGCTGAAAAAAATAAAAATATTTCTAATTTTGATCAATTATTACGGGAAGTTTAGGGAAATTCGGACTCACAAAGCTTGACATCTCACTCTAATTATGTGAACACATTTTTGTTAATTAATTTTCAGATGTTTACTTGTTTTGTTGAATGTAATTTAATTATAATATAATAAGGTCCTTAATATATAACAAAAAAAATGTTTATAATTGTTAATTTATGATGTAAAGTTGACGAGACTTTAATTGGACCAAATGCCATTTAAAAAAATCACGTTCCCCACTCCCAATCACAATAAGTTGGACGCTTAGTCTCTATCTACTATGGGGATTTAGCTTTCGAATTAAGCAAGTTGTTCAAATGAAGTTTACTTTGACTACGCCTCTTCTTGATAATGCTTGATGAACACTTATCTAAATCAATAAATTAGAGTATTTGTTGGTGATTTGAATGAGTTATAACTTGATTTTGTGTTAATTATATTTGTTAGATTGAACTCAATACAAATTGATGATTTGGAAAAAATGAATGAAAAATGTGTGAAAACGAAAGAAGTTCAAAGTTTGGGGACCAAAGTATAAACATTCACTAGTTGATTCAGAGCACAAAACGATAATTAAAGATCATATAGGATCAACTGGAGGTCAAATGAATGAAATATAATGGAAGTAGAGACAAATCAATTTTCAGTAGAAAAAATTATGCTCCGAATTTTTAGTTTCGATAGCAAAAGTTCGAATTGGAAACATTGTACTAGCCTTTCGAATTATCTTTCCAACACATCTTGAATCACATCAATCGGATATCTTTAGAGAAAGTTATGACAGAATTACTGAAAAATGTTCATGGACTAATCAAAGCGAACTTGCGCGCGCGGTACCCTGTTTTCTCCGACCCCGAAAGCCATTTGACTCTACGGTGTGCGCGCGGTAGTTATACTGGTACGTGAGCACGAGCCATTTTTGCAGACGAATCTTTATTTTCCTTTCGCGATACAAACTCTTTTGCAATCCAAATTGGACGTGATTTTGACATATTTTCTGACTCTTATAAATAAGGAACGAGTGCTACACATTGAAAAATCCTCTATTGCCTATTCATACAAAATATTATCATCAAATTCATCAAGAACAAATGACAATTTACTATATTTTGAGCAGATATCAAGTCTTAGCAAGGAATTGAAGGCTAATTACATCAAGATTTTAAAGAATTCAATCTTGGAATTGGAGATCAACTTCTTTGAATTATTTCATGATCCGAGTGATATTTTGCTATTATTCTTTTCATAATTTATTTATTAGTATGCTAGGCTAATAATTTAGTTTATTTCTTGAGTTCTTGATTAATTTTGCATGCTCAGTGCATTATTTAATTGATTGACCACCAATTAGATAATAGTTGTATTGTTGGAAAATTCGGAATAATTTTAAAACACGACAAAATTAAAATATGTGTAATAGTTGTTAAAAATAACATTTATCACGTGTGCAATCATATAGATAATCTAAATTTTAACGCATTCCAATTATTCGAATTCGGGCTAGATATAGATTCGGGTTGTGGTTATGATAGATTTAAAGTCTTGGAAAAGAAAATTATATATTATAATTTTATCGATTGTTAAGAACGCATGAATGGAACTAAATTACAAATCAAGAATTGAAATAGATAGCAACATGCGGATTTGAGATCCAATACAATCATTCATTACTTGATAAAAACCACATTTTTTCTTAGATTAATTTAACATAAAATAAAATTAAACTTTTTTTTTACATAATTCGAACTCTATAAAAAAGTTATTAAGTTTGAATTGAATTTATTCTCTATGAGATGATACTCTCAACTTGTCAATTCTATTACTTGGCAATGATCACGTATCCTTACTGGTTTCACATGAACACTTGATATTCGATAGCATTATATAGGGTTTGTAAGTCAACTTTCTCTAAAAAGTTGTTTTAGCCAAACAAAACACTTCTAACAAATTATTAAAACATATTCAAAAACGATTTTTTAATTGTAGAATCAACTTTAACTTTTCAAAAGTCATATCAAACGATCTCATAGACCATCTTACAAAATGCACAACCACTACAATGTGTATGTGTGTGTGTGTGTGTTCATAAAAAATAATGAACATGCATGAAACCTATATCTATAATTGGAACTACGAAAAATTAGTAGTAATTTATAAATTGTTATAAAAATATAGAATATAGCAATGGAAACCAAAAAGAACAAGAAGATGGAAAGAAAAGATATCGAATAAAAAAAACTTGATCACGAAATATGAATTGTTGTTTTCAAACGATATTTGTCTCATACACCAAAACTTTTGAGGATTTAATGACAAATAGTTTGTAGAATTCAAGCCTAAAAATGAAGAACACTAAAAGTTTTAAGTAATTCTTCAAAATTGAACAAGTGAAAAGGAATATATATGATTATATGAAGAACAATAATTTGGCTAGAATTTTGGGATGGAAAAAGGGATGTTCCAAAGACAAAATTATTGATTTGGAATAATAATTAACTTATATTTATAGTACTCTATCATCCCTACATGAAATGGTTCCAAATCATGGTGAAAAGTTGTAACACTTCAAAAGAAAATCACCAAAAATTTGAATCCAATGGTCAAGATTTTCTACTATACTACCGCATAGGCTATAACTATGTGGTCACATAGTTATAACCATGATTGCCATTTTAATCCTTGAATAGGTCTATGTGACTGATTCAGTCATGCAGTTGCATAGATCGTTTTTGAGGCACCAACTGTGATTTTTCTTCCATTTTTAAAAACTTTCATCCACAATCTCCATTCCATGTTTCGTTCTTTTCCTTTTGATTTTGAACAACAATAACAAGATTCCAACAATCAATTATCAATACTTATGCATAAGAATTAGATATCTTCCGATTTGAATCTAATCATAGTGTAAATCTCATAAAGTATTATTGAAATTTCAAGTAGCTAAAATGCATTGAACCCATTATTCCTTGTGACAATACCGATGAGATTACACACACAAGTATTAAGTTTTCACAAGTTCCTCTAACTCATTCAGTGCTAATATGGCATTGCACTTATCCTATTTCTTTGAACTTTTAAAGAAAAACTTCAACTCTCTAATAAGGCGGCATCACCTTGAAGTTCATATAGGTGAAGTTCTTTCAGTATCTTTGTTACTTTTAGAGATACTTGTACTCCGTACTGAATTTCATTAAGAGTTTATAACCCAACCCTTCAACAGTAACAACCAACACTATCCATGAATAATAGGGTTTAATAATTTTAATAGCGTTGAGATTCATCTATTTATTGAATGATTTGTTATTGTAACACCCAGAGTTTTAATTATATTTTCTTATGAGCTAAATTTAAGGCTGTACATTTAGCAAATGAATAGTCTATGTGTAGATTGGTCGTCACATTAAAGTCCAAAAGTTGAAAACGATAAACTCGACTCTCTTATTTACATAAATGACTTATTTTGCTAATGTGTAATTTTTAGAATTTATCGTAAGTTATTTGGGTCGAATATTTAAGTATTTCAAACGTTAAAAAAAAAATATCGATGTTATACTTATTTTGTAGCTCGTATTAAATAAAATAATTTGGAATCAAGAAAAAATATTTTTGAACTAGTTGTGTCCAAGTTATTTTAGTAGGAAAGAAATTATGTTATTATAATATTTTATTTATAAAAATAAAGAAGAGAATCACGTTTAACTTGGAAGTTTAAAATGTCATATTAGAATTTAATATAAAAATGGTAATAATTAAATTTATTAAGACTCAAAACATTTTGATTTTAAATTCTTTAAGCCGGAACATAAAAAGTTTTTGATTTTAAATTCTTTAAGTCGGAACGGCTTTAGAAATTAATTGGTAGTTAACTCTCAAACTTATAAATATATGTTTTTGAGGTGAAAATATTGTCTCCAAAATTTCACGAGTTCCAATTTTATTTTTTCCATACACACTGTTCGTTCTCGTACCTACCATTCAAGTTAAATTTTTGAATTTTGGGCATCAATTGAGATAAGAATACATGGTACAAATGTGGTAAATTCTTATTTCTTGATATTCATATTAATTTTGACATGAAATGCTGTAAGGTCTTCGGGTCGATTTTTATGTTAAATCTTTCGGAATAGATCGTTAGGTCAATATGTTAAATCCAACGGGATGTGGGAATTCTTAGGAAATTCCGTGAGCTATTGGATATCACGACCAGTTTCCTCTAAATCTAAGAATGTCGTTATGTTTTGACATTTTATATTTATATCACGTTAATAAGAATATGCATTGAGTGTTTTTTTCTTCAAAATACTCACTCTTACATTAACATTTCAGATTAGAACAAATTGTGTGGACGTAAAAGATTGACGAGTGATGCTTATGGAGCCAAGTAAATTTTTTAGAAATGATAAATGCAAATTTTTATTTGAAGAACATTTTTATGTTAAATGTAGTACTCATTATTTTAGTAGGTGTTTTTAGTGTTCAAGCATTTGAAATTTTATGTTAAGATTTAAATTTATGGTTTGAAATCGCAATATGTAAATTGTTGGTTTAACACTATCAATTTATCTTTTAGTAACACTTCAAGTCATTTTTTATAAAATTAAAATAAAATAATAATAAAAAAAGTAGATTTTGGAGCGTTATAGTTATTAACCCTTGAACCTAAATATATTTGTTTAGTACATTATGGTAGGTTGCTATCATTAGTGGATTTATTTAAGAAATTTCAACCTCATCCTACTTGATGTTGATCTCACTAACTCTCTCGTAAGAGGTTTAGTAAACGGATTCACTATGTTCTCACTAGACTTAACAAATGTAAGAGAAATTATTCCATACTTGATTAATTCATTACGTACTCATGTGTTTAGACTTTCCATTATATAATTCACTATAAGCTCGAGCAAGAGTAGCTTGACTATCACACAAAAGTATTTCATATAACAAATCTCTTAGCCACTCAGTCTCTTTTCCAACTTTGGCCAATGCAAACTTCGACTTCATTGTTGAGTGAGTAATGCAAGTTTGTTTCTTAGATTTCCAAGAAACTGCACCTCCTCAAAGAGTAAATATTCAACCTGTAGTGGGTTTCTGCACTCGATATCCAACTTGCATCAGTATATTCTTCCAAGATTTTAGGAATCTTGTATATTGTAGTCCAATATTTTTGGTTTTCTTCAAATAACCAAGAACCCTGCCGATGGTCTTCCAATGTTCGAACTTGGATTGCTTGTAAACCTACTTAGTTTACTCACGGAAAATTCTACATCAGGTCTTGTACATTGTGTAGCATATATAATACTTTCAATTGCACTTGCATATTCTATTTGTGCTATTACTCTTCCATCGTTCTTTATTAATTTGATACTTGAATCAAACGGGATATTAACTTCTTTATTGTTCAAATTTTGAACTTATTTATCATATTCTCAACATAATGTGATTGACTCAATATAAAACCCCCACTATCCATTTTAATTTTGATACCAAGGATAGTATACACTTGTCCAGGATCTTTCATTTTGAACATTGAGGATAGAAACCTCTTTGGTTCTTTGATTCCTTCTATATTGTTGCTAATGATCAACATACCATCAACGTATAAACATATGATAGTGATTATATTATCACTAACTTTAGTATATATATGTCTACCGAATTATGATTAAAACCATTTGACATTACTTTGAAGTCAAATTTCTCGTGCCACTTTTTAGGGGCTTATTTTAATCCATATAAGGGTTTGATTAGTTTATACACCTTATGTTCATTTTTCGGTAGAACGAGCCCTTTTGGTTGTTCCATATAAACCTCCTCCTCGAGATCTCCATTCAAGAATGTCATTTTGACATTCATTTGATGAGCATGTAAATCATAAATAAATGCTAGTGCAAACAAAATCCTTATCGAGGTTATTCTAGCCACATGTGTATATGTGTTAAAGAAATCTATTCCTTCTTTTTGACGATACCATTTAGCTACTAATCTAGTTTTATGGGTGTTGAGTGTTCCATCAGAATTNTCTCGTGCCACTTTTTAGGGGCTTATTTTAATCCATATAAGGGTTTGATTAGTTTATACACCTTATGTTCATTTTTCGGTAGAACGAGCCCTTTTGGTTGTTCCATATAAACCTCCTCCTCGAGATCTCCATTCAAGAATGTCATTTTGACATTCATTTGATGAGCATGTAAATCATAAATAAATGCTAGTGCAAACAAAATCCTTATCGAGGTTATTCTAGCCACATGTGTATATGTGTTAAAGAAATCTATTCCTTCTTTTTGACGATACCATTTAGCTACTAATCTAGTTTTATGGGTGTTGAGTGTTCCATCAGAATTATATTTCCTTCTAAACACTCATTTACAACCAATGGATTTAGAACATTTGGTAAATCAACTATTTCCCAAAGTATTGTTTGAAGTGATAGAATCCATCTCATTATTTATTGCTTCTTTCCAAAATATGCAATCTCTAGAAGATATTGCTTCCTTATAGGTTTTGGGATCACTTTCAACTTGAAGAATGAAAGGAATTGTTCTTGCAACATCCTTCCTATATCCCTCTACTAAGTAGAATGAAATAAGTTGGGAATCCACTTCATCCAATCCTAAACTTTTTTTCTTTCCTAATTCTCTTACTTCTACAAGGTTCACTTTCAACATCTTTTGTAGATGTATTTCCTTGTGATTCTCTAGAAGTTGGAATGTCTACATAAGTTTCATTTTGAAAATTTATTGTTACCAATACATTTTCAAAGAACTCTACATCCTTTGATTCTATTATAACATTCGTTTCTAGATTTAATAACTTATAGGCACACTTAATACATTTAGGACATACTTTTGTTCTCTTAAGATCCATATTATTATAGTAAGCAGACCCCCACACTCTAAAATAATTGACATTAGGTTTTCTTACTTTCTAAATTTCATATGGAGAAATTTTACTCTTTTTCAAATGAATCTTATTTACTATATGGTAATTCAGAATTTAGCAACATAGTATTAATCATTGCTCAGAATGTCCTATTATTCCTTTCAACTAAACCATTTTGTTCAGGTGTTCGAGGCGTAGAACATTGATGTGTTATCCCATTTTGTTCACAGAATGAATTAAATTCATTCGAAAAATATTCTCCACCTCTATCACTCCTTAACACTTTAATTTTCTTGCATAATTAATTTTCAACTTCAATTTTATAAATTTGAAAAGAACTAAAAGCTTCATCCTTATGTTTTGATAAATACACATATGTATATCTAGAACAATCATCAATAAATGTAATAAAATATTTGTTACCATCTCGAGTAAGCATGTCATTCAATTCACATATATAAGAAAGAATAATTTCAAGTAAGCATTTTGATCTTACTACACTATGAAATGTTTTTTTAATCATTTTAAATTTAATTCAAGTTTCATATTTTTCTAAGTTATTAATGTCACGTTGTATCATACCACATTTAATCATCATTTTCATGGTAATAATTCCTATATGTGCTAATATAAGATGCCATAAATTAAAAGAATCAACAGCATACACAAATGACTTGTTTTTGTTAGAATCATCCTCAATAGTACATAATTTGACCATTCCATCAGTAGAATAGTTTTTTCCAATAAAATACCTGTTATGGGTTAGTACAAGTTTCCTGGATTCAAAAATAGTTTTTATTCCAGGTCTTCCCAACAAAATTCCACTTGCTAAGTTCTTATTCATTTCAAGTACATAAATGACATTGGTCAAAGTTATCTTCTTTCCCGAAATGAAAATGATTTCCAGATTGCCTTTGCCGATCACTTTTGATCTTCCTTCATTTTCCATTTGAATTTCTTGACCATCTTGAATGGCATGAGAAGTTTTAAAGAGTGACTTATCATAACAAACATGGATGGTTGCGCAGGTGTTATACCACCATTCCGAGACTTTCCCTTGGACTGCATTGATTTCACTTACCGTAGCTATAATTTTATCAATGGAATTCATTTGTCTTTCCTTTTTAGAATGTTTTCTATGTCTGCAATCTCTAGTGTAGTGTCCCGACTTACCACAAAAGTAGCAAGGTCCCTTAAACTTATTTTTGAACTTCCCTTGATCCTTTTTAGGACCAAGAGGTTTTCCCTTCTTGTATTTATTGGTATTGTCAACATTATCCGTGGTATTGACTTTCGAAGAGCCATCATAAAAACTTTTAGTCTTATCTCTTACCCTTGATTCTTCCTCTATACGAAGGTATTTTTGTATTTGCTCCAAAGAGGAGCCATTGAAATTGTGAAGAATCTTCTTCATATAACATTTTCAAGACCCCGGGAGTTTAACAATAATTGTTCCCATTTGGAAAGTTTCAAGAAGTTCGATATTTACTGCTTTCAGTTTATTGACAATGACTTGTCACTCTGTACTTGAGGCAACAAATGAATGTTATCAAGCATTTTGAATTCAAAATATTTAAAAATTAAGAATTTCTTTGTACCTTCCTCTTCGGTCATATATTTACTTTCAAGTGCGTACCAAATTTCTTTTGCCGATGTAGTGTTGGTATAAAGATCATATAAATGATCCGATATCGCATTTAAAATATAGCCGCGACAAATTAATTCATCCTCTTCCCGTTTCTTTCTTTCTGCACGAACTCCATCAGTATCTTCTTCGGTTGCATCGGGAATAGGCTCCAATTTTGGATCAAGCTCGTAGAAAATCTTCAAAGCCATAAGAATGAATTTTAGTTTGTCTTTGCCACCTAGTGAAGTTTGCACCGTCGAATCTATCCAATCGTACCAAGTCCTGATTCATCATTTTGATAGTAGTTGTTGACTCAGTTTTCATTGCAGAAAATATGAAATATCGTTTGAGAATGTTATAAAAATATAGAATACAGTAATGGAAACCAAAAAGAAAAAGAAGATAGAAAGAAAAGATATCGAATAAAAAGACTTGATCACGAAATATGAATCATTATCCTCAAACAATATTTGCTTCCTCCACCAAAACTTTTGAGGATTAAATGACAAATAGTTTGTAGGACTTCAAGCCTAAAAATGAAGAACACTAAAAGTTTTAAGTAATTATTCAAAATTGAACAAGTGAAAAGGAATATATATGATTATATGAAGAACAATAATTTGGCTAGAATTTTGGGATGAAAAAAGGACTTCACAAGAAAACCACCACAAATTTGAATCTAACGATCAAAATTTTCTACTATGCTACCGCATAGGATATAACTATGTGATCGCATAGTTATAACCATGATTGCCATTTTAATCCATGAATAGGTTTATGCAGCCGCATGACTAGAAGGTCTATGTGGTCGCATAGATCGTTTTTGAGGTACCAACCATGGTTTTTCTTTCATTTTTCAAAACTTTCATCCACAATCTCCATTCTATGTTTTGTTCTTTTCCTTTTGATTTTGAACAACAATAACAAGATTCCAACATAGATGAATATGAAGATTAATCCGCTATTGGTAAGGTGCTCATGTATGAATATGCAGTCACCCCTAAATTGTTAGAACGAGACGAAGAAGAAGAAGCTGATGCTGATCTGATCTACATTCTGCATGACGAATTCGATGATAGAATTGTGCTACATGTCATTGGTCGAAGTATTGACTTTCAAAATTAAAGAATTTTTTGTGTGTGTGGCGTGTAACCAATCATGACAGGACATATGTCGACGAGGGTATTCTAATCAGAAAGAGGGAGTTTCAGATATTTCCCTTTCACGTTAACCCAATATTATTAGCCTGTTTCGTCTGAACAATAATATTTTTAAGAGCATGCATACTGGGAAGGGGACCTCCAACATTTGAAGTCCACGGTCGAGTTCGGAGGTGACAACAATTGATCAGCCTTATCACTATAGATCAACATAGGAACAATCTAAGATGAGATTGATTTCACAAGCATGAAGTAGCTAGTTAATTCAAGAACCATACAAAGTAAGTACTACAATATTTATAAAGTTGAAGGAGACAAATCACACTGAAAATGAGTCTTGGCCTTGGAACTGTTGATGCTGGTTGTCGTAAAAGTATTGCTGATATTGTGCATGATAACTCCGGCCAGAAACGACCTCCAGTGAATTATTTGTTGTGGAAATCAGACCATTGATCTGCTGATGATCAGTAGTCGCTGATGGTGAGGATCCAAAACACAAATTGATTGGCCCTTTATCAGTGTGGCTGCTACCGGTGTGTTTCTGCACCAGGGCTCGGAAATTTGTTATGTGGGCATTCAGAAAAGTCGTGGGAGTTAGCTTCGAAGCTCTGGACCGCCTCCGTTTTGGAGTTACCGGACTAGTTTTCGGCTTCAAATCAGTTCCAGCTGATGAACTTGAGTTTTCTTGGCTGTTACTCGAAAGCACTAAACTATAATTAGGGGTGTATAGGGTTTCGTTTATATCAAAACTAGTAGCTGACACTATGGTTGCATCGGAAAATTCGGGACAAGGTATGGCGGCCAAGTCATCCGTCAGCATTGATTCCCACAGAGAAGAGCTTGGGAAATGGTCATTCATGGTGACTTTTTTAGCTTCTGTTCATAGGAATAATACAACACCTTTGCGCAAACATGTATATATATATGTATATTGTCCTGACTATTATGCTTTAGTTTTCATTTTCCACAGCATGCGTGCTTCCAATTTTTTTTATTTTTATTTTTTTTTATGGGAGATAGGTGCGGTCGGCACTTCGTCGTTATTAGGGTTATTTGCTTCCAAAACACACTATAAAGTCTAAACTATATTACATTGTTAATATTTTCCAAATATTCATTACAATTTAAAACTATAATAATTTATAGACTTTTAGGAATTCCACATCTCAAAATTAATATTTCTCGTCCCCAGTATTTACCATTTGTAGAAAAGAAACATATAACATTGAGGAAAAATTACAAACAAAATCTATACAATTCTTACACTTTCTAGTGACTTTTTACAAGCTATTAGTATTTTGTTAGTTCAAATAAAAATTATATTTAAAACTCTAATCTGATTAAATGGCTATATATTAAGAGCTCTTTTTAGTTCTAATTAAATACGATGAATTAAATTATTATTTTTTTGGAATTATGTTTACATACTAAAATGTACATAAATTATATATATGTGCTGCACATGAAAATAATTTTCTAACCAAAAAAAA
>CAIGRL010155575.1:0-23172 GCA_903798325.1 Fraxinus xanthoxyloides
GACCTAATAGAGAAGCCAAAAGGGATGGCGATTGTCCCTCTATATTTTAAAATTTATGCAAATATTTCAAATTCTTTTAACCCATATTTCGTAAGAATTAAAAATATAATTTTTTAATTTAAATCAAATTTAACAATTAATTTTCACTATATATATTTGGTAAAATCACGATTTTTCAACGACACGTCTCATCAATTTTTATCAAATAATACCGAAAATGAGGCTTAAGGGGTGTTTGAACCACATTATTTTAAAAGAATGTATTCTGGAATAATAGATTGATGGAGAATGTGTGGTTAAAAAAGAAGGAAATATTATTAATGTGATAAAAAATATTATTTTATTGAAAAATGTGTGATTAAAAATGAGTAAAAAATAAAAGTAAAAATTTTAATACGTACTAAACAGATCCTTAATATACATGTACAATTTGACCGCTCGACTTGCCCTCCGACCGCATCTTGGCTCTGCCCCCTGACGATGCGGAGAGCCAACACAATTTTTTCGAAAGTGGGTGCTTTAAGCTGTTCAAACATCTAATCGTACTCTAAAGGCAAAAAGCATATCTTCATCTGATCCAAACAGTTTTTAATTGCACGTGGAAATTATATACACAGTAGACCACACGAATTTGTGAATTATGGAGGTCATTATCAATAATATTATTCTTTATTTTATTATTTTTTATGTAAAAAGTCACCATCGGTTTGTCTTCAAATAAATTATTTTTCCTCAGAAAGTATTTGTTGAAAAAGAAGAGTTAGTGGGAGAAAGATACACCATTATTAGAAATTAAATATGACAAAAAAATAAAATATGTGGTTGGCAATACCAGTAATTTTCTTTTTTATTTATTCCGATTTTCTGATATTATGGAATTAGTTCTATAAATTTATTTATTTCTTTAATCCATTTTCCATTTTTGAATAATTCTTCATGTGGAATTGAACCACATGCTTGACAGTAACCAAAAACTATTCGTAAGAAATTTAGAATAAGCTCCTGTTTGAACTACGTTAAAATTTTCGTTCTCATTCTTCTACTTATTTTCAACCACACAATTTTCAATAAAATAATATTTTTCATCACATCAAAAACTTTTCGTTCTTTTTCAACCATACATTCTCCATCAATATACCGTTTCAAAATACTTGAAAAGACTCAATATTCTTTAGTATTCCTTTTTATTAATTTTTTGATATATGAAAGGACTAGTAACAAGTTATACAACACAAATTAATTTTGTCGCTACATATTCTTTATTAATTTAATCTAATTACAAAAATTAGAAAATAAATATACACAATTCTGACGAAGAAAAAGAAACTTGAAAACTAAAATTTATTATTTATAAATGATATAATAATAAATTTTGTCAAATGAAAAAATTATAAATAAATAGAATAATTTTTGAATAAATGATGGTATTTGTGAATTCTGCGAAATATGCCACGAGACATGTATTGAGTTAATTAAATCATCAATTATCGACTTTTGCTTCCGATTATACCCGATTGCTCACACACTTATTATTTTTTTTTTTTTTTCAAATTACACATCCATCATCCATCCAACTACGCAAAAAAATCTACGCGGCGGATGAAAATCGTACGTGACCGCTAACACCGTTAAAAAATGACAGGTGTATTAATTTATTTTCATTAAGAACATTTTCTCAGTAAAAACATGGCAGAATCGTCTCTCCCTTTCTCCAGCCCATCTTCACAAGAATTTGTTCTGAGTGTAATATTTCTATTCACCGACGGTATCCATCGGAGTCCACGTTGCAGTTTATGTGATGCTGAAATGAATGAGAAAACCTGAATTAATCCACCTACTGTAGTTTATGTGATGCCGAAACAAAAGGGATATACGATTCTTCCATATTTTTATAGAGAAATCGCTATTAATCCACCTATCATATTTTTAAAGGTGTGAGTGGCCACGCGTGATTTTGATCCGTCATGTGAACTTTTTTGCTTGGTTGAATGGATGGAAATGAAATCTGTGATGGATGAGTAATTTTTTAAAAAGTGGGTGAATAGTCGTTAACCCTTTATTTTTGAATGAATAAGTTGTAACTAGAGACAAATGTTGGTGACTGGAAACTTAATTTAACTCATATATGTCGATCTCAAAACAAATACGACAACGTTAGACGCAAGATTTAGCCCATATTTGGTGAAGATTAAAATAAAATTTTCAATAAGTTTTGATAAAAGTTGATGAAATGAAAGTTATGAGTCCCAAAAACTGTGTTATTAAAATTAAACGTTGATTTGAGCTCCATTAAAATTTAGATTTTAATTGCTCATGTGCAATACTTACAGTCTTCAGAACGCACAATCAAACGCTATGTTTCTCCCTATGTCTATGTAGCCTTAAATTTTCGATTTTTGAGGTTGATTCTCTGTTTCTGTGTCTTGTATAATTTTCATTTCGTGGGGCCAGGGATATGAGTAAATTTGACTTTATGGAAACTGAAGAAGAAGTAAAATCTCGTGGAGAATTCCGCGTTTTTATCGCATGGAACTGAATTAAGGGCCATGAGATGAGATGATTGATATACATATTTGTTATGCTATTTATATATCTTGAAATCCTTGTCATTATGTCATCTACCCAATGTTGACAATTTCTGATTATAATCTGATACAGTTTAGTAATTTATTTAACCCTCTGGGTATTGAAATAATTCTTTTCTACTGTTTTCTTGATTCTAATGGATACTTTAGGGGTCACAATTACATCATGGGACACAGAGTTTGCATATACTGAGAATCTCTTATATGAAATTTAATATTAAACCAGACAGCAGATTCCTTATGTTACATGTCTTGTTATCAGGATACTACTTTTTGCTGAAGGATGGTTGCCTTTGGGAAAAAATTGAAAGAACTACAGATTCAGGAGTGGCAAGGGTATGCTTATTTTACAAATGAACATACTTTATCATTTGAAAATATTATGTTTATCTTATTTTCTGCCTAGTGAGAAGTACATCTGTAACATGGTGAATCATACGTGAATTCTTCTATCAGCTATTTTGTACAAACTTGGTAGGGATATGGATTGGTGATTCCTAGTTCGTTTTGAAAATTGGTTTTGAGATAGATCGACAAGAAGCAAAGGGAATCAATTAGATTATCCATATCCTTGTTGCAATTGTTGATGTCTTGCAACTATAAGTACCCAGGAATTGCCATTGCCGTGCCATGGGAAAAGAGTTGCCATCGAACTTCATCAAATATGGTTTTCTTGAACATGCTTAGGATATGGTTTTCTTAGTATAATTATGCAAAGTTGTTGTTTCGTGCTTGTTTTTCCATATCATTAACTTACTTGGGATATGGTTTTCTTCCAGCTACTATATTAACTACAAGTTAATGAAGAAGAAAGTGAAACAATATGTTCGGCAAATTGAAGTTTCAGCTCAAGATCGTGATTTTGTTCTAATGGATTTCTCAAGAATTTTGGATAAGCAGGTATTAAGATGCATTTAATTCACCAGTGTCTGACTTTCATTTGTCTCAGCAAGAAGTAAAGAACTGAAACTCCACACAAGCAGATTTGCCCTCCTCTGAATTCAAGCAATGCCTGATTTCACATGGTTACAATTGTCGACCAAGAAAATCCAAAAAGAATAAAAAGTAAAAACAATCACGTCGATTAGTATGCAATGAAGTTATGTGCTAATATTTTCCTTCTTTGTGAAAATAAATGAAAATTATATGCTGATATATGATGGTTGCTAAGTATTTCATGAAAAAAATTACAGGAACTTTGATGACATGATGTAATCAAACTAGTTAGATATTGGGTGACAATTGATTTTAGTTAGCTGATAAACAAAAATCGAATGAAGAAACAATAAAATTAAGTCAAAGTATATGCTTCAGGTTACTCTATAAATCAAAAGCCATTAGTACTTACTGCCTTGTTTAGATTGAAGCAAAACAGAGATTGCGTTTCTTGCTTGTTCTGTTCTGCAAGCAACATCATGCTTTTAGTAGCTCGACTTCCGATCCCTCTGGCATCTCCTCAACTTTTTCAGCTTTGGTCAAAATAAATTCAATTGTGCAATATGAAAATATGATGAGATTTTATTTTTTGCTTTACTTTCCACTGCTATTCAAAGTTCAGTTCCAGAGGGTTATAGTTTAGTTTCACTTTGAAATTTCTCTGTTTTGCAGAGCTAAGTTGTTCTATGCTTTACAATGTTCTAAAGAAAACTATATTTGTCTTCCATAATTCCAGATCGAAAAGATTGTCCTATTTCTGCTAGAACAACAAGGACAACTTGCAAGCAAGCTGGCCTATCTTGGGGAACAGCATAATGGTCTAATTCAGCAAGCAGATGTTATGAAGATACCTGAATTGCAGGAATCATATAGAAATGTGGGGCAGGATATGTTAAGGCTTCTCTTTTTTGTAGAGTTAAATGCCATTGGACTACGTAAAATATTGAAGAAGTTTGACAAGAGATTTGGTTATAAGTTCACTAATTACTATGTCAAGACACGAGCAAATCATCCTTATTCCCAGCTGAGACAAGTGTTTAAGCATGTGGTATGCCAAAGAATTGTGTAATTTTTCTACAAAGTTTTGAATAGGCTAGTTCCTACTACTAGAATTTGCTTTCCGTATTTCTTATAGTTGCTACTTTGAGAAGTTCTAAGGTAGTATAATAACTGTATCTAGCGTAGCTGATAACTTTGTGAATGACTTGCAGGGAATTTCAGCTGTTGTTGGAACTTTATCTCGCAATCTCTCCGATCTCCACAATCATCAAGAGACCTTCATTTCAATTTATGATCAGCCTGCACTGCCTCTCCAGGTTCATGCTCATGTCCATTAATCAATTAGAACTATTGCAAACACATGATCTCTTCATATATTTCCTATTTAATTCCTAGTTTTTAGATTGCTTTAGACGTCATGTAAATTCTGCATTTAACACGCTTGACAAATTGAAACGAGAATTTGTAGGGTATCAGATGTCTTATGAGGCATGAGCACAGGAAGGAGCTTTAAGAACTTCAGAAGAACATGCATATGCTAAGCTGTATTTATCAAGAGGGGTAGCTAAATACTTTAAATTTCACGCAGACTAGGTGTTCATTTTTATTCAAGTTGAAAGGGCTACGCAAAGCTGACATGCTACATATAGTCACCAGGAATAACATTTGAAGCATTGGATAAACATTTTTTCATCTGAATCTGCAGTTCGATGGTTCCTTTAGACTTTTACCTATTACTAAAGAAGAGGTAAAACAAAATGAAACCAGGATTACCATTTGGCCAAGCTTTATCTCAAGTTAAGCACTATTCCGATAATCCGATCCAATTATATGCACTCAAAATTTTTCAACAATTTATTTCATGGTGATCAGGTCTAAACTCAAAGGCTCAGGAAGTAAAAATTTAGACATCATGATATTAGAGATTTGGTTTTGGAGTTGAATTCTGTGCTCAAAAGTGTGGATCTTGGTACTTAAGAGCATGTATGTATTATCGAATATTGCAGGGTCTGGTACACTGACATTTTTAAGTGTAAGTTGACCATTTAAAATAGAAAGAATTTTATGCTTAATGAATTTTTTAAGATGATCTTATATGGTTATCTTGCTGAGTCTACGACCGTAAGAATATGTGGCTCGTATTTGCACTAATTTGAAAAGAATAATGTTCCCTACAACTCATTCGTTCTGAAAACTAAGGTAAAATGTAATCGAGTCATGGTAGTTGCTTTAAAAGTAACTTAATTGTTTCTAAATTGACCAAAAGAACCTTGATATGAGGTAGAAATTTTCTTTATACCCTTGCAGGATCCTGTCATCGAGTCTGTCAAAGTTGCAGTGGACCGGTTAACAAATTCAACGGACTTCCTCCAGTACTTGGGAAAACATGCACTTATTCCGCAAGAGGAATTACCAACTCCTTCAGAAGAGCATGCAGTTGATGACAGATATCATTTTATGTCTCTTCTTCTGAACTTGGCAAATACATTTTTATACATGGTGAATTCATATATAATTGTCCCAACAGCAGACAGCTATTCATTAAGTCTTGGAGCTGCAGCAACTGTTTGTGGGGTTGTAATTGGGTCGATGGCTGTTGCTCAGGTGTTCTCTTCAGTTTATTTTAGTGCATGGTCAAATAAATCATACATGAAACCTCTAGTATTCAGCAGCATTGTTCTTCTTGTTGGAAACACTTTATACGCCTTGGCTTATGATCTCAACTCAATATATGTGCTTCTAATTGGTCGTCTATTTTGTGGGTAAGCCATAATCTCTCTCTTGATTGTCTATTATGTACATCACTTTATGCTTTTGCTTGCAAGTAGGCATACCTGAGACACACGACTCAATGATTTGTTAAAATAAAAGGAGAAGGAACCAGGAAAGAAATAACACTGTTTACAAGTATGCATTTCTGAGTATGTGAATAGAGATGCAAGCTTCGAATGCATGCTCTATGTAGTTTCAGATAAAAAGAAAAATTTTATTTACTTTAGTTCAGCTTGTTAGTCATTCTTTCATTTGATTTTGCTAAATGGTTTCTTTTCAGGTTCAATCATATTTTGATGCATAATATAATTTTCTATTTATAGCACTGATGCATCAAATCTCATAGAAACCCATGTAGGCAATAGTGTGTTATTTGCTGTTCCTCTCATAAAGTATTAATTGATATTCAAGCTTTGGGTTATATAAGTGGTTCAGATATACTTTTCTATGTTCAAATTATTCCAGATTGGGCTCTGCTAGGGCTGTTAATCGACGTTACATCAGTGATTGTGTTCCTCTTAAGATGCGAATGAAGGCTTCTGCTGGTTTTGTTAGTGCTAGTGCACTTGGAATAGCTTGTGGTCCTGCTCTTTCCTGCTTGCTTCAATCTAATTTTAAGATCTTCAGAATTTCATTCAATGAAGATACTTTACCAGGATGGGTTATGGCTCTGGCATGGCTTATCTATCTGCTGTGGTTGTGGATATCATTTAGAGAGCCTTTTCACGATGAGGAAGTGAATGTTGGGCAACAGAAAACAAATTCGGGTATGTCAGTTGGACTCTAAAATAGATTACAATTGTAATATTGTGTCTTAACTGTTTTATAATGATTTTTATTGTGCTCTGGCGAAGTATGATTGAAACAGATATGCCAGCTTTATTTGCATGATTCTTGTAAACTTATAATTTGTTTCAATGTGTATACATAATATTTCAGTTTTGCATTACAGGAGTGGATGCGGGGTGCGTGCAGAATGATGTCATCCAACCACTGCTTTCATCCTCGAAAGAAAAGCAGGAAGAAGAAGATGATGATGAAGACGAAGACCAAGAATTTGACATTACCAAAGAAAATTCCATGGAAATCCAGAAACCAGTCACTTCAATTGTGACTGCGTACAAGTTGCTTACACCCTCTGTGAAGGTCTGATTTTAATCTTCAGCACTCATTGCAAATCATATGCATGTTATGGAATGCCTTGTATCATCAGAACAAAGTATCGTACTATTCACACTCGAAGATTATACCTTTCTTAGCCATAACGTTGGCAGGTTGAGAACTTAATCGTCAATGTGAAGTACAATTCAAGCTCTGGTTTTCAAATTAATATATGTAAGGTCTAAGAATCTAACTGTGAAGATTGAATGGATTAGTGTATTTGTGGTTTCAAAATTGATACAAGAGTTGTGACTTAATAACAACTAGTAAAATAATTAGGCAGGGTGAGAGAATGATCTCAAATCACTCTGAAAAGAAACTCAACCACGAAACTGTTTGAGAGTTTACCAACTCTTCTTGTTTATGGGGACTACATTGGACCTTAAAGATACTGCTTATTCGTATGATTTCTCTATCTAATTTTATTTCCACAGGGCATGCAAATAAGGAAACTTCTCTCATGCATTTCCTGTAATTGTTTCGCCCATAGACTAGCATTCTGTTTAACTTATTTTTGATAATACGACCAGGTACAACTACTTGTATACTTTATGCTTAAATATGCTATGGAAGTTGTACTTGCCGAATCAAGTGTTGTCACAGCCCATTACTTCATATGGTCAACCAGCAATGTGGCCATTTTTCTGGCATGTCTTGGCCTGACAGTGCTTCCAGTGAACATTCTTGTAGGAAGCTACCTCAGCAACATGTTTGAGGAAAGGTAACCTTAAATAAACTATTAATTGTTACAGCTCTTATTATTTTTTAATGATCCTTGAAGCCCCCATTCTTGTCCCATTTACCCTCCTGCCATGACTCTCGATCCCTATCACAAACATCACTGGGACCAAGCACACATTCAAACATACAATAAGTTGGGAATAATGACAGTACACCACTGCAAACTAATTGAAATTGTCAAGAAATCCTTCCCCTAACTGGTTATTGTACATTAATTACTTAAGACATCGATGAACCTCTTTCATATAGCCAATATTCTTCTTTTACATTTTATCACTGAACAGTTTCACCAATGGGACCTCAGAGATCAAACAAAAGGGAAAGATAGAAAAGAAAGGTTACTAATTCAAAGAGAATTGGGATTTTTGATTGATCTACTTTTTGCTCACATTATTAGTGATTAAAATTTCATCCATTGTGTTTGTAATGGCCAAAGTTTTGTACAAGCCCGTCTGGGAGGGCTTCTTATCCAATTTGTAGCAAATTTTTTACCATTACAAAGTGTACGTCAGTTCCATACCAGTCGCAATTATGCAGAATGAGGTATGTGCCCTTTTAACATTTAATTCATTCTTCTTGAGAGAAGGGCATTTCCGATAATTTATTTCTAAGGTAATCAATATTTGTGGCAGCAATGAGACCCATGTGTGCCAACGGTCAGAAGTTCGCTAAAAATGGGATAAAAATTGCTTCCAAACGGGATAAATTTATCATCACTGATGTAGCTTCTCGTGCAAATAGAACCTTTTCTTTTCTCTTCTCTTCTTTTTTCTCTTTTTACCTCTGTTGTAATTAGAAAGCTCAAGAAGACCCCTAGTCGACGTGCTCAAGAGTGAAGACCACCTTATATATTACCACTCCTGTAAACAATTGCGCCTCTCTTGATGAAGTTACTAAGAGAACCCCAAGGAAAAAACAGAAAATAGAAAGTTTGGTCCCAAATATAAGCTAAGTACCTCAAATAACCCCCACTTTTTTTTTTTTTTTAATCTGTTTTACGTACCTTTACGCAGGCAAGTTTTACTGGCATCAGAAGTGTTGGTATGTATGGGAATAGTTCTGAGCTTCCAGCTGATAATCCCTTATTCTGTCCCACAATATGTCTGTTCGGCTTTAATTACATTCGTATCTGCTGAAGTTCTTGAAGGTAATTTCTCGTTGCTTTCATTCAGTAAATACAAATCTGAACTTTGTTAAAACCTCATGTAATGTATCCTTAGGCGTAAACCTTTCACTTCTATCCCGAGTAATGTCATCGCGGCTTTCAAAGGGGACATATAATGGTGGATTGCTTTCAACAGAAGCTGGGACTCTGGCTCGAGTAATTGCAGATGCTACAATAACCATAGCTGGATACTGGGGTATGAGCAGGCTCTTAAATATCACCCTGCTTCCTTCACTATTAATCTGTATCTGTTCCATTATTGCTACCTGCTTTACTTACAACTCTTTGTATTGAACTATAATAAACCAGTGTATATTATATGAGCTCTCTTCATCTACTAATGCATCAAATTTTCTACTTATAAGCTAATCATATCATTATATTCTAACTCTTGGCTTTTTTTTTTTTTGAGATTTTATCTGAATATATTACCGAGATTAACAGGATAGACTTGATTTTACTTTTAAATCAGCATGCGTGTGTTAAACTGCAAGCTTGATAGCTATATTATTGGGCAGATTTTGCTGCTGAAACTATTTAGGGCATGTTTGAGTCGGAATAAAATCTGATTTTAATCAAAGTCAAAATCAAACCATCAATATCAACCATATTTTCATGGGTCCCACATCTTTTCAACCACGCATTTTAAAAACTTCTATCACAATTTTTCTAAAAATCTGATTTTAATCCACACCAAACACCCTCTTAGTATGCTGATAAGAAGGATTTAAGCACTAGTTTGAACTTGTGAATGGGCTAAGAAGCTGTGGAGTTATATATAATAGGGAAAGATTAGCAACTACCATCGTTTGAGTTTACATTTTTTTCACAATGTCAAATTTTGAAAAAAGTTTGCAGAAATCAGGTCATAATTTTGCAGTTTTTTTTTTTTTTTTAAAGCAATAATGGATTTATTTAAGATGAGGAATTGAAATTGGTGAACATACAAGGAAAAGCATGGGGTATACAGATGTATTTTCTCTCTCACCATATTTATATCCTAAACTTTAGCATTGTGGTTATTATCTCTCCATACTCATCTACATGACCATTTGAGCATACGAAACAAATGGAATTGTGGTCGGATTGACATTGTTTCTCTCTCTTCTTTGGTCGTGACCAATATAGAGAAATATGGGTAATGATTTGATATATGTCGTGACCTCTAGTACGATTATCCATGTGACTAGTGAAATGACATGCTAGACTTTGTTGTGCAATCCCTTACGTTATTGTGAGTTCAAATACATATGTTCATGTCTCTATTATTTTTGTATTCCTATATGATGGGACATTTGTCTTTGTGGTTTTGTTTTCTCTTGAAAATCGCGACGAATACGTAAAATGAGGATTGAATTTAGTGTATGCCTTGTCCTTAACAGCGATTCTACCAATGTTAATGACTGCAAAGACTAGAAATGTGACTTTTGTTTTTTCCTTGTCGACTCAGATGTGAAAATTGTGATTGAATATATAATGCAAATTAAGTGGATTAATGTAGGTCAAAAAATATACAAAGTGTGTGGTCTGAAAAAGTGATAGGGGGAATAAATTCTAAACAGAAATGGAAATTCTTCTCCCTCCACGTCAGGTACTACAATTTTGCTACATGTACTTCAAGTTTAACACTGTTACGAGGTGACAGTTTTTTATACATTAATTTTAACAACATTTTAAACAACTAATAGCTCAGATTTTGATACATAATGAAACGTCATATTTGTTAATTCAAGGTACTAATGTTAATAGGAATTAAAGAAATTTGAATTTTTAAAGTTAAATTCCAGAATACACTATCTTAATTATCGGGATTTAAAATGTGGTCCTGCAAACAAAAACTTTGATGTGAACATAATTATTCTTATCCAATTGATTTTTTTTAATTTTTTTTTTTTGCATATATAAAGGCAATTTACACTTTATGTCTAAATAAAAAAATCTAAATAAAAAACATAAAACAAATAAAATTATTACAAAAACAAAGCACACTTTGATCATCTCCAATGCATTATATGGATTGCTATCCATGTGGCACAAAAGTTGAAAGATCTTCAGTTCGTATGATATTGATATTTGATAAATAGATACTCGAGTTTAAATATTTTACAATACATTCTATGGATTGCCCTTTATTTTCTTAAAATAAAAATAAAATCGAGTTTAAATTTGAATAGAAACTTTAAATTTGGAAAGACTATTATTTTTGTTGAGTTACTTTGTTTAACAAGAGCTTTTGAATCTAGAGGAAATTTTAGATATCGTCTATTTTTTTTTTCCCGTCAACTTGACATAGCATGATTAACTTTCATTTGAGATGAGTTTTTTTAAAACATATTTTATTTACATTTATATGGCGTAATTTTTAAGTATTCAATAGCTGCATTGGAGATGTTCTCATCGTCTTACCGTCACTCCCAACCGTCCAATGGATTGTGTGTGTGTGTATCAACTTGACATAGTCATGATTAACTTTCATTTGAGAAGAATTTTTCAAAACATGTTTTATTTATATTTATATGATGTAATTTTTAAGTATTCAATAGTCGCATTGAAAATGTTCTCATTGTCTTACCGTTACTGCCAACCTTCCAATGGATTGTGTGTGTGTGTGTATTTTTTTTTTTCAAATAGTCGAATAGGACTCAGGGGCTAAAAACGAAAAGGCTGTGAATGCAATTGCCAAATAACAGGTTGATCCTACTTTATACGTTTTCAATAGGTTAGAGCCTAAACTGTAATTTTCTCATTTTAATCATAATATTAAATTTTTTAATATTCATAATAATTATAAAAATAAATAATAATTAAAGAAAAATGAAAAATAGATTGAGGAAACGCAAGGGAGCAGCACGCCTGATTACAAGAGTCAACCAGAGCTCAAATCAGACCTATTTGAGTCCGAATCTTCCAACCGAAACATCGATAAAAAAAGAAGAAAACCGCACTCGACCTGTTCGTATAAATACTCCAGAGAAAACCCAAACAAACACGTAAAAGAGCTTTCTTGAATTCATTGAGCAGTGTTCTGTATTGCTATTTGTTATTGTCAGTTCTTGTTATGATGGATTCGAACCAGGAATTGCCTGAAGGGACAGTGCAGAACGTGCTGGATCAAGATACCCTCAAGTGGGTTTTCGTGGGTGGCAAGGGCGGCGTGGGCAAGACGACGTGCAGCTCCATTCTTGCAATTCTACTCGCCCAGGTGCGACCCTCTGTGCTTATCATCTCCACTGACCCTGCTCACAATCTCAGCGATGCGTTCCAGCAGAAATTCACCAAGGCTCCTACACTTGTCAATGGCTTCTCCAACTTGTACGCAATGGTATGGATACGAGTCTTCTCTTTTTAACTTAGTTTTGCTTTCTTGAAATGTTTTTTCTTTCGTTGTCTTTGTGGTTTTCTAGATTTGTTTGGATTAATTTTGGATTGTTTGAGATGGAAAGATGGGATATTTGTGAGATTTTTACATGAAGTTTTGGGTATTTGATGAATTTATCGGGCCTGTGGATGATTTTAGTTGTGGACAATTCTAAAGGTTTCTTTTTGCTCTTTTTAAACCTCTATTTTGGATTCTTCTAATAATTTTTTTCTTACTTTAACATTCGAAGCATTGGTGATGGGTGGCTTAGGGAAAAATAAAAGTTATTAGATTTATATACAGTATGAGGATACATGTGAAGGGAATTTAAATGTGTGAGATCTAATGCTGCGATACTCGGGGATCCTGTACAAAAATCTGCTTGTACCCTTTGAGCTTTTATTTTTATGCATTAGTCATAGTCATATATAATATAGATTTAGTTAATGAGATTGTGGCTATTATACTATTCAAGTACAAATATAAATAAATTAAAGAACCTAGTGTCATCAGATTTATAAGGGGATAGGTATCCTGGATTTTTGTAAGGTTATAGAATAATTAGAATTAAAGAATGTGCTTTTGTTGAAGTAAGAAGAAAAATGAGGTGAAGGCAAAATGGATGATCGTAGGGGAAATTTTTGACATTTTTTTAATTTTTTTATTAGCAAAGACATCCACACATCCTTAGTGAGCTTTTAAGGCTCAGCCAAGGAAGGTCGATATGGGTTAGGGTTAGGTTTTAGCTTAAAATAAAGTTGTATTTGTATTAGCATATTAGGCATATATCGTAGTGTATTAATTGATATCGTGGTAATTTTGTGGATTTCAAACTTCTTATATCTTGAGTTTTTTTATCCATTGCAAATTTGCAATTCTGCCTCACAGGAAGTTGATCCTAATGTGGAAAATGAAGACACATTGGGTTCAGATAATATGGATGGTTTTCTATCCGACTTAGCAAATGCTATTCCTGGAATTGATGAAGCTATGAGTTTTGCAGAAATGTTGAAGTAAGTTTTATGTTTCATACTGCTTCAAGATGACATATAGTCTATTTTGCAATGTATGAATGTTTTTCCACCCCTCCCTTTTTAGTTCAAGGGGCCAAGGTCAGAAAACCTGTTCGGCGGAACAACCTTAGTTTATCGTGTCTGATGACATTTCATCTAAAGAAAATTATGTGTGTCTGTTTAGAAACTTTACTTTCATGAATGTACTTCGAGTAATGGTCTATAAGCAATTCTTTTGATTGGTTTCTCAACACTTAGTGTTGATCCAAAACACTACTTAGTTAACACTTTCGAAGAAGTAATAAGATCCCTTGTGATCTATATCCATTCTTTTCCACTTTGATTCTCACAAGGACGTTAGGAGAAAAACAATAAACTGCCTGGTTAGGTTATATGGAGAAATGCATCAGGCATTTATCCATCAACAAAA
Source organism: Fraxinus xanthoxyloides (assembly GCA_903798325.1). Classification (NCBI taxonomy): domain Eukaryota; kingdom Viridiplantae; phylum Streptophyta; class Magnoliopsida; order Lamiales; family Oleaceae; genus Fraxinus; species Fraxinus xanthoxyloides. The sequence continues at coordinate 14,162 of CAIGRL010155575.1, forward strand.
TAATATAGAAATTCGAAGGACTGATCTAGATCTGTTATGTGGACCAAAAGTTGGGCTGTTGAGAGAAGTCTCAACTACTGGAGTGCGATTGAGATAAGAATATTGAGATTGGTTTGCGGGAAAACAAGGAAGTATTGAGCATGAAATGAACACATTCATCAGTTTGTTGAAGGGGCACTAATTGACAATAAAAGTATTGAGGACTGATCGAAATTGTTTTTGCCCATCCAGTTCTGGCTGCTACATATATTGGTTAAAAAGGTGATTGGTTGAGTATCAATTGCAAACTTAAAGGAAGAGGTTGACTTAAAATCCCATAAAAAGGAGATAAATAAAAAAGATTGAAACTTCCTCTCTCAAAAAATAAAAAATAAATAAAGGACAGAAACCTTTTTACATTATCTTTGGACATTGCTCTTGAAAGAGTGGAGTGTTGAAAGAGGATTTATGTAGTTATACAGGATAAGACAGAGATAAATTTTCGGTAATGCAAATAATGGTAGCCCTCTCCACACAAGCTGTTGACTTTAAGGACACCTGCACATAATATGCCTAAAAACTTTAGTTCCATAAAATTTCACAAGTCGCCATGACATTTTTTCTGTATTTCTATTGCAAGTAAAACTTGCTTTCAGGACCAATGCACTTTTTGTTTTCTTCATTGAATCTGATCCTACTTGAACACTGATAAATTCTTTCACATTTCACCTTGTCACGTATTTCTTCACATTTAGCCCATGTTTGGCTAATGTTTATAAACTGTTTATAATCGTTCAAATAACTTTCTATAACACATTTTGTGAGACCCACAAACTACCCACTTATCCAACACTCATTTCTGTCTGTTTATAATTTAAACCCCGACTATAAACAACTCCCTAACATGCTTTTATTAGGTTCAGTTGATTTAACCCAAAGTGTATATGATCATGAGATCTGTTGGAAAGAAATGAAAATATTTGAATATTGTCCTTATAGTTTCATATAACTAATGAATTTCAATGACTGATTGTGTAATATATATGCTCTTTATATTTTGTTTATGGAAATTATCCTTTAATATTTTTTTTTTCAGGCTAGTGCAAACAATGGATTATTCTTTGATAGTATTTGATACAGCTCCAACTGGACACACTCTCCGTCTGTTACAATTCCCTTCAACATTAGAGAAGGGGCTTGACAAAATGATGAGTTTGAAGAGTAAATTTGGGGGCTTGTTGAGTCAGGTTTATTATCGTTTACTTACTTTCTTACTTCCTTTTGTTTTATTTTACTCTTTTATTTATTTATTTTGGAGGGAGTGTGAGGCATATTTAAGATGTAAAGCAGGATATGCTTAAAACTCTTGTCATTCAAAAGTTAAAATGGCTATACGCCTATACCTGGCCTTCTGTTGTAGGCTTGTTGCTCTTTTTTGCTGAAGATAGGTGATGTGTATATTGTTATTGTCTAGGAAACTTTAGTTAGCTGTATATTACCACATCTTTTTCAATTGGTTATTAAATGATAAAAAAAGCTTATTTGTAGTAACAGCATCTTGAAAATTTTGAAACAGATTTTGTTATTTTTTCCACCAGACTTGATGATTTATTTTTGTATGTGTATATTATGTTTCTAATTACCTATGTGGTCACTACAGAAGTGTTGATTTATATCAGAGTCAGGTTGCTAAAATTAGGTGAATTATACTGCAACAGCATGTGCTTGTTGCTGTTCAATGTTGGTTATGTGAAACAATAGTATATTTAATTATTTTATATACTTCATCTCAGGTTGTGGTACAAAAGATTGTGAAAATGATTTGATTTACCATCTGACCAAATCAATTGTTAGCTGTAATTTTCATTGCTTACAAGATCTTGATGAATCTCTCCTCCATCCCTCCCACTCTGTTTTTCGTTTCTTTTGTTCTTTCTGTGAGATGAAGGATAAACATTCAAACCTTTAGCCTGGAACTACTAATTGGAATTGCTGTGTCTTCTTTTCTTGAGATTAGAAAACGATAATTATGTTGATAGTGTAACTGAGAACCTGCTGATTGACATTAGTTTGTTTGTGTTTTTTTTCTCTTCAGTTAAGATTTAGCTTGTAATTAGTCGTTACTTTCATGTATTTCTGAACCTTTCCTCAGTGAGCTCATGGCTTTGAAGGTTCAGTAGGCATACTAATCATAGATGGTTGCAATTATGAAGTTGATTTTGATGTATGAAGATTTAATATTTGTTTTCTGAGCATCTATCTTCTCATGTATGTCTAGCAGGTTTGTTTGATAATGTAAATAACTGTCATTGTATATGTTGGTGTCAGATGACTCGTCTAGTCGGTGGCGGTGATGAATTTGCTGAGGAAACGATGTTTGGAAAGCTTGAAGGCATAAAAGATGTGATTGAACAAGTGAACAAGCAGTTTAAGGATCCAGTGAGATATTTCCCTTCTTGTTAAATACACAATCCATATTAAAATTGCTGGTTAAGGATCAGCTGAAGGGCTGTCTTAAACACACACTAGATGCCAATAAACACTCAAGTACTGAAGTGCCCAAGGTTCGCTGTGGGGCATGCTGAGAAATGAAATGGTACTTGTAAACTCAGGAACTAGTAGAAAACCTGATGTAGCAGAAGCATAAGAATTGAAGAAAAACACGAGATTGACAAATAATTGATTCTTCCAAATACTGTTTTGGATCGAGAATGGAAAAACACACACTCAACGTTTATAATATTCAATCAAAACATAATAGACAACGGCTGAACACAAGATAAAAAAAATGTTGATTCTTTCAAATACCAATTTGGATCTAATATTGGGAACAGAGATTGAACTGAAATTAACGTGTACTGCATACCTAGCAAATTTTCCTGATCCATCAATGTTTCTAATTTTGGGCAGGATTTGACAACATTTGTCTGTGTATGCATTCCGGAATTCCTCTCACTATATGAAACTGAAAGACTTGTTCAGGAACTGACCAAATTTGAGATAGATACACACAATATCATTATTAATCAAGTAATTTTTGATGAAGAAGGTATGCTTATATTTTTGTCATATTGGCACTTCCTCTTTTACTATGTAATATTTTTACTGGAACTAAGATGTTATTCTTTCAGCTGTTCAATCAAAGTTGCTCAAAGCTAGAATGCACATGCAACAAAAATACTTGGACCAATTCTACATGCTGTATGATGATTTTCACATAACTAAGTTGCCGTTGCTGCCTCAAGAGGTAAGAATTCTTTTAAGAGTATGTTCGGTAACCATTACTAGATAGGACTGGACAGTATAAATACGAGATTTTAGTTTCTTTTTCATCTTTATCTTTATCGCTATCGCTATCTTTCAGTATCGAATTCTCTATAATAAAATTTTGGATCCTTGATTTTTCAGCTTATGCATGATTTCTCATATCTGTTGTTAGCCTGATGAACTGGTGATGTCTGACAGGTTTGTGGGGTCGAAGCTTTGAAAGCATTTTCATGCAATTTCTTATCGCCATATCAACCATCCATTGTTCGAGGAACTGTAGAGGAGCTGGAGAAGAGAGTATCGATACTTAAAGAAGAGCTGAAGAATGCTGAAGCTGAACTAGAAAGACTGGGAAAAGGAAAACAAAAGATATGATCCAGAAAAAAATTGACTTGGAAATTGAACTCCTGCGAGTTCCAGAGTTGGACGACTCTCGGGGCATTTTTCCTTTCTGAATAGTGCTTGTGCATATTTTCCATTATTCCACTGTTAACCGTGGCAGGCTTAACTTATGGCATTGACAGTTCATATTGAAAGATGAATCCAAGTCTATTCGGTAATTACATGCTCTAGAAATTTTTGGTTAATTATAAAACTGGTTTTGTTGGTTTTGCAGGTGGATTGTAATTAGGGGTGCGACCAGACACATTCTCGAGTTTTTCAAATCAGACCATTTTAAAAAGTTTGGTTCACTGTATATTTTATTTCACTGTTTACATTATCGTCACTAGTTCAATATACTTCCTTGACGATTAAAGAAAGTATTTTATCTAGTTATTGGTATTTAATAACGAAAAAAATGACCAAATTAGTCATTTTTGTATTAAAATTTAATATATGGTTTTATTTTCATTAAGAGGTCAAGGTTAATTTATCAATTTAGTTTATGGAAAACATTTAAATATTTTTTATTTTTATTTTTTAAAAGGTCGGATTTGATTTCAAAATATTGTCAAAATTTTGAAACCTAAACCAAATCGATTCAAAATGGATTGACTTTAAATTTTTTTTTCTCTAATAGGTCTATGTTGACTTGACATCAAATCGACGATTTCAAAAAAGCTGATTTTAGTTCATTTTGTTGGTTTTTGCCAACAATCCTAGATTGTAGGGAAATTTGCACGTGGGGTCCCCAAACTTCATCTTTTCTTGCACTTGGGGTCCCCATTCTTTTATTTTTGACAGATGGGTCCTCAAACTATCATAATTGTAGTACGTCGACAAATGGAAGGAAACCATCCAATATTCTATCAAATTCTCACTAGCAATGCATGTTACTCATTCAAACAAGGATAAATTGGTCTACCCGAGATATAAGGTCCCTGTTTTGAAACTTTCATTCGTTGCTCACTTTTTCCCTCGATTGTTTGTTTCAAATCTTTGTGTTCACTCCCTATTCAAAATTGTTTACAAATTTCACAACTACAACAACTAAACCTATTTGTAGCTAGTAAAACTTGAAGAAGCCTTTTTGGATTGCATCTTTTAGAGAACATTGTGAAGAATATTGACTGGATTATTGGAATTATAGCTTCTTTGGAAATACTTTGAAATGCATCTCAAACGTATTCATGCGTTTTGTGGAATTCACAATTTTCTGGTCACTTATTTTTCACTTGTTCAGTGGATTCACTACTTAGAATCACTTAATAAATGACCAATAAACAATTATTTACTTTTTAAAAAACTTATTGTAAAATATTTGTAACTAAGAGTTAGTAACTACTTTACCTTTTTCAATTATAATTTGTAACTGATAGTTTAATTAAGATTTATACTCACTTATAAGTAAAATTACTATAAGTAGTTTTTTTAAGTTAACCAAACACGTCCCTTATCCCAACTCCTTCCGCTAATAATCCGTTCATCAATTCAAGACAATCCTGCAAAAATTTTGTAAGTACACGTCAGCGACACACACAAGCGTATAATACTAGCAAATAAAAATCCCCAAAATTCAGAATTTTCCCTATTTTCTCATCCGGGGTTCATTCAAAATCGCAGAATAATTTCCGAACGGATTTGGAAAAAAGTTTTGCGCTGTGCTCGTGGCTTATAAAGTTTTAGGGTTCAAAAATTTTTATACCCAGAAGAAATCAAGATTCATTTTTTACAGTGCAGATTCAATTTTTGCGTTCCATGGAGGCTTACAAAAGATGGGTTAGGAGGAATAGGGACTACGTGCACTCACTTGAGTCTCTTGCTAATGTAAGCCTGTTGAACTAGTAACATTTTTATCAATTATACGTTACTATATAATAGCATTGTTCTTAAATCTGCTTTTGATAATTCGAGTTAGAAATTGTTTAATTTAGGCGACAAGCTGTTTCTCCTTTGAGTTTTGCTTCTTAAATAGAGGAAATGGGGATGAAACAGTGTCAATAGGTATCTTAAAGCGCATATGCTTCTAAACTAATACCCTGCAATATGACGAATTATCACCAGTTAATAAGCACTTTGAGCTCATAATTGCCGCCTTTTTAATTCATTAAAATTTTAAAATACTAATTTTCTTCTCATGTGCACATGATGATATCCATATATGAGTTTTTGCTTTATAAATGGATATGGCCCCCATTCTCGGTTGAGGTCAAACTGCCCCAGTCTCTTCCAGTTCTGTCTGGGACTAAATAAGTACATGTGGGAGGTGCTTGGAAATGGAAAAAATATGTTTTTAATGAATGACATGTATATTTGATTTACAACTCGTAACCTCATAACATCATGAGCTGCATAATGCTTGCACACTTCCATCTACCCTTTCTTCTGTCCCTACTCCCTAGGTACAAAATTTCTCGCTTGTGTTGGATCATAACTCTTGCAAATTTCATAACAATTTTGATCTAATTTCTGTTGCCTTTTCTGTATAGTGGATATTCATTTAGCCCTTGTTTGTATCCCATTCTTTTGAAACTCTTTTTTTAACATACTCATTTTCAACCACACACTCACGTAATAAAATGTTTTACACGTAAACTCAAAACTTTTCCCTACTTTTTAACCATACATTCTTCAAAAATTCACTATTCAAAACAATGTTTTTCCAAAAAAAAAAAGACCACCAAACAAGGGCTTAACTCGCTCTGTGACCTAGTTTTTTAATGAGACCTTTTAGCGCAGAAGCCTGATAGCGTTTCATAAGAAGTTTCCATGTATTTTACCAAAGCCAATCCATTGTTGAGCCTTTTCTTAATATACATTTCACTATGTCATGAACAAACCTCACTTGCGGAATATGCATTGATATACTCCCTATCCTTCTTCCACAATTTATTATTTGCATCCTCTGTCATATTTATGTGAGATTCAAAGCGCAGCAGCTAGAAATGTAAAGTTAAACATTTGGTCCATTTTATAATCTTTAAATTTTTGTATTCTTTAACATAACCAAGGCATTCTATTCCACTGGCATTTTTTGATGCCTTTTACGTGGAAATGTTTGAGTACGTTGATATTAACTTGCATGGGATTTCAGAACTTCGCCCATATCTGATTGTTGAAAAAATGATTTCAGGGATTGACGTGGCTTCTCCCTGAACGATTTTCTGAATCGGAAATTGGACCAGAAGCAGGTTTTGTGATATTTTGGTAACACTGTCTTCTTCTTACTTAGAATCATGCACTAAAGTCATGTTCTTTGGCTCAATGAAGAATAGATTTCATGAAACATATTTTATTTTTTTTATTGTGTGTCTTTATTTTCTTTCATTTATGGAATCATCATGATATTTTAAATTAAGTAGATTGGCTGCATTAGAAACACAATATTTATACGAATATAGAGAACTTTTGTAGTACATCCATGAAGATTATCCAATATGATTGTGGGCTCCTGTTTTCATGTGCTTCAGTGTTGCATTTAAAAAAGTTCTCTATCTTAAGTTTCTGTATGTAAATTATGTTTATTTCTATTATCCCCAACTCCACCCACCCTTCCCCCTTAAAATTCCTATTCATGCTATATAAGTTCTGCCATATTATCTAGAAACCTTACACATTCTCTGTGCATTGTACCGTATTCTACCCCAATTATGAATTATATTGTTTGTTTCCAAATCAACGTTTTCTATTGTATATTTATATATTTTTGCAGTAACATCAATTTTGGCTCTAATCATTGCTTCAATCTAACGTTTCTTAATAACCATTTCCCCCAACCCCTTCTCTGGACCTTCTTCCAGGGACGGGAGTGACTCTTGGTCACCTTGTCAAGATTCATGAATCTTTTAAGCTCTCTCTGCAATTTTTTCATTAGTTTATTTTAAGTGTTGATATATTCTATTCTACGTACTGTATATCTTTCTGCAGTAACATCAGTTTTGGGTATAATCACTTCTGTCAATGATCATATAATTGAGACGACGCCAACCCAGATGCACATGGGGCATGTGCCACAGCCTTCCTCCTTCCCGTTGTCATTGTTCATAACTTTGCTCAAAGACTTGGAAACACTGGTTGAAGTTGCAGCTCAGCAATTCTATGGTGATGACAAGAAATGGAATTTTATTGCTATAACGGAAGCTACCAAGTAAGGAGCTTACTTTATTAGAATAGGCTCTTCTTGCAGCACCTTCAGTTGTTATACAGCCAGTGTTATATTTTTATTAATAATAAGACTTTGTTTCAATAAATTTCAGGGTATTACTTAGGGTAGCATTGTTTAGGAACAGTGGATATAAAATCCTCTTGCATGGTGGGGAGAATACAAATGACGGGCAGGATTCTGATGTGTTAGATTCACAGCATAGAAATGGGCTTTTACCAAAGCCTGGGCAACATCAGGTTCCTGGTAATATAAAGAATTATCATGGACAGAATCCATCGAATCTGGAAGGAAGGGCATTATCTGCCTTAAATAGGTTCGGTCAAAGTGCTAGGACAGTTTCTGAGCCAACCTGGTTATATAGAGTTCAGCGTCAGCAGGCAATAATGGAGTCTCCAAGTAAAATTTTTCTTTTTTTGGTTTTATCAGTGCTTTGAAGATACACGATTTAATCATTTAGAGACTTTTTTGTTGAAATATATCTTCATTTCCTTACAGCAATAGTGGTCGAGAAACCTAGTCTTTCCTCTTTCTTGTCTGAGAAGGGCGTTCCTGGGGGCTTATTTTTGATAGGAGAGATGATGTTTGTCTTAAGACCACTCATTTACGTATTACTAATTAAAAAGTATGGGACTCGGTCATGGTTTCCTTGGCTTACTTCGTTGACTGTGGACCTTATTTCCAATGGCATTATTTCATACATCACAATTTTGAGGCAAAATAGCAAGGAGTTTCGTCTTTCTGACCTCGAGAAGCATGAGGTTAGAATTTTAATGTTTGAACTGTATATATTTTGTATCGTCCATAATCTGTATCTATGTCCAAATTGTCCTTAATCGTTATGCCTTGTTGAGAACTATGTTCTACTTTTGTTTTGTTAAAATGTTACATTTCTTTTTTTCCCATTTGCTTCATTCCTTCATTTGGGGAGGTTTCTGAATATTTCACTGAGTAAAATTTGACTATAATTTGATCTTATGGTGCAGTTAAAAAGGCGAAAGCTCTTGTGGGCACTTTACCTTATGAGAGATCCATTTTTTTCCAAGTATACCAGGTACTATGTTTCTCATGGTACTATTTACATCATTTCATCTTTTTCACTTCATTATTCTGGATATGGAAAGAGAACGGAGTGCTAAGCTCATTAAGATTTTCAGGTTGAGACTCGATAGTACTCAAAAGGTTCTAGAACCGGTTCCCATTGTCGGGCTTCTTACTGGTA
>CAIGRL010155576.1:0-16136 GCA_903798325.1 Fraxinus xanthoxyloides
AAAAAGTTGGAAAATATTTTCTCACCTATTAGGTGAGAAAACGTTTTCCACCTTGTGTGCATCAAAGGGTTGTACCTAGGAAAAGGGAGGAAAACATTTTCCGTGGAAAAATTTAGCCTATCAAACAGTCAAAAAGTAGAAGTAGGAAAATATTTTCCTACTTTCAGGGAAAATGTGGCGAATCAAACACACCCTTAGGTCTTTCGTGAGCTCCCCTTGTCTGAAACTTGACCTCCACGCGTTACATTTTTTAGAATAGTGGATATAATAGAAAGAGCTTTTGGTTGGATTTTTTGAGATTTTTTCTTCTTTGCATGTATTTTTATTAGGAAAACATTATTTTATTTATTACACGATTTTTAATCTTGTTTTCCATTTTTGCGGTATTTTTAGGGTTTGGATCCACCCTTATAAATACTTCACAAATTTTATATTACTGAAATATAGAATAACTGTGTAGGCACAATTATTGTATTTGTTTTCTCCATATTAGTCAAGTGAATAAAATACTCAATTTCTCTGCCAATTAATTATTTTACCTTCTATTTGTTTGCGATCATATGATTCATATCGTGTCATATATATTATCTCGATCCGTTTTATTTCCCAACAAATGGTATCAAAGCTATTGGTTGTGATTTGTTCGTAGTTTTTATTATTGATGACAATCTTGAAGTATGAAATTTCGATCTTGGATTGCAATGCAAGATTTTTCATTATGGCAATTGGAGATGCAAGTTGTAGTCGCGAAGATGAATTTGGATGATGCGTTGTCGGGATTTGACAAAATGCCCACAACTTGGATGACGGAGGAGAAACAGCGGAAGGATCAGAAGACACTTTTATATATTCATCTCTATCTCTCTAACAATATTTTTCAGGATGCTTTGAAGGAGAAAACGACAACTATATTGTGGTTGAAGTTGGAGCAATTATGCACGACTAAAAGTCTGACAAGCAAATTGCATCAGAAACAAAGAATGTATTTTCATTGCATGGCTAAAGGAAAATCTTTGGAAGACCATCTGGCTGTGTTCAGGGAGATCGTTGCTGATTTTGAGACTTTAGAAATAAAATATGATGAAGAATAATCATTTTGTGTTCGCTACCCACTTAGTTTACTTTATTTAGAGACACGATCTTGTATAGTCGTGATACTCTCACCGCTGAAGATGTGTATGATACCTTGTTTTCAAAAGAGAAGATGAAGCATTTGGTTATATATGAGGTCAGAAATGGAGAAGACCTTGTTGTTCATGGTGATAAGAGAAGAGGTAAGTCGAGGTCAAATTTCAGTAATAAGGTTTGTTATTATTGTAAGAAGAAATGACACATTAAGAAGGATTGCAACAAATTGCAGAACAAATGTAATTTGACTATAAATCATGGAAAGCAATCAAATACTTTAGACGAGACCAATATAGTCGAGACCTATTTGTATGATGGGGATGTTTTGAGGATTTCTGATATGGAATCCAAACCTGACGAGAAGTGAATTTTGAATACAACTTGTGCGTTCCATATGTGTCCCAATCGAGATTTGTTTGAAACATATGAAATGGTAACGCAAGGTGTCGTTGTCATGGGTAACAACCAACCTTGTCGAGTAGCTAATATTGGTAGAGTCATATTGAAGCTAGTGGATGGAACATGTAGAATGCTTGATCAAGTTCAACATATTCCAGAATTGAAGAAGAATCTCATTTCATTGAATCTTGTTGATTCAAAAGGGTACATGTTCTTTGGAGGAGGTAGAGTTTTGAGGGTTCGAAAGGGTGTTCGTTTTTTATTGGAGGGGCGAAAAAGGTCTCAGTTGTACATCTTGGAAGCTCAGACATAATTTGTGAAGAAAAGTCAATACAGATTTAGTACCGTGGTGGAGATTTAGTTTGATACTGTACCTTTAAGATTTGGTTCAGGGTCTATATTGAAGAATACTACTTGATTGAGTTTGGAGGATATGTGTAATTCCGCGTCGCCACCATTACCTGTTGTTCCATCATATTCAACTGCAAGGGATAAACCCATGGAAATAGACGTGGATGTTGATTTAGTTGCACATGTTTTTAGTATCTTTGAATGTGTTAAGGCTAGCCAGGAGCCTTCTACGAAAGCATTGAGAGTTGATTATGCTACGGGTGTGCTTTGACACCGTTTGGTAATTTCTGATTCTTTGTGAATTTCGGGAACCCGGTGTTTGGGTTTATGTGTATATGTTGGATACTGTAAAAGAGGATGAGTATGTTGTGTTGGAGAAAGTTTGATTCTTGTTTCAGAGTTCGAATTTTTCGTTGTAGTCAAATTTATTTTTTCAGGTAGAGAAATCTTGGAACTTTGTTCGTTGCATATGAATTTATGTTAAGATGGAGATTTTTGGATTTTTTTACACAAATTTGGTTAAATTTTTTGGGAAAATATTTTTTCCTTCTTTGCACATATTTTTATTGGAAAAATATTGTTTCTAGGATTTGGATCCACCCTTATAAATACTAAATTCTTTTAACAAGTTTTGTATTTGTTTTCTCCATATTAATCAATTGAATAAAATACTCCATTCATCTACCAATTAATTATTTCGCCTTTTATCTTGTTGTTTGTTTGCGATCATATATTTCATATCGTGTCATATATATTATCTCGTCTGTTTTATTTCCTAACACTTTTGAAGCTTACAAAGCAATATTAAAAACCAACGCCCTATTTTCAGCTTCGTGATCGGATTTATCATACGTTAATGGTCAATACATTACTGCGCACAAAACAATGCCTATCGCACTTCCCTGTTTATGTTGCATCATTACAAGTTTCTTAGTGCATTTTTAAATTTCTACTAAGGTAAATGATCAACAGTTTAGCAATTTTGGCATGCAACATGTAGTGTACTACAATCAAGGGTTCAATATCTAAATTGCCACGTGGATATTTGCCAAACGGCAGCGAACAATGAGCGGGTAGAAAATTCCTATCACAAATCCCATATTTCCAAATAAGTTTGGCTTGTTGATGGCACTCCAATATTTCACATGATCACCAACACGTCTCAACAAAATGGATAAAGTCTTCCTTACAAAACCACGCGTATGCCTTTTATTCGAAATTGCCCCAAAACTAAGCCATATTCCCAATGAATTCAGGGTCGGCCTTAGCAATTCAAAGAAGAAAAGGTAACTTGTAATTATTGCATTAAAGAATTGAGTAGGCTCCATACATGTCCTCAAGTTCTTAAGGTAGTCGAAGTGGTGAATTATCACAAATGGCTCTATTCGTGCATTAAGTCTTGAATCCTAAAATCGAAACAAACTACTTGAACAAATTAAATCACGGAATAAGATCATTATATATGATCGTACCTCTGAGTATCAGATTATAGATAATTTTGTTATAGAACAAAATTTTGATTTTGTTTTAGAACAAAATTCCTGATTGGTTAACTCTACCGATCGTTTGTCCTGCAAAATAAAAATTTAAAAATAACTATAAAATGAAGTGTTAGAATTGGGTTGTTGACCCAAATTCCTATTAAGTATTTGACTGGAAATACTGTTGGAGGAGTATTGAGAGTCGATAGTAGACTTGAAGATGTCTTGAAAGAGTCCAGCTGTATTTGATTCATATTTCATCCCAAATTCTACATTATTGGTTTTACCGATTGTATTGGGACAAAAACTTCATCTTATATTATACATTTCTTTTGTTATAAATATGTGGTGCACAACACATATTGGAATTGATCAATTGTCCAGTTAGTTATTGGTCAAAGAGATCATTTGTAACTCTTTACTATAGATGATAGTGAATTTTTTTTCTCTCTCGGTGGTTTTCCTGAATTTTGATTTAATTGTAAATCTTTTTTTCTTTGTGATCCATTATTTTCATATTACTCATATTATTCTCGTCTTTATTATTTGCCTCGGTTATTAACAATTGGTATCAGAACGATTCTGTTATCTTATATGTTTCTTAGCAAGTGGTATGTTATGTTTGTGACTCAAATTCCATGCGATTTGGAAATTTGATTCATGGAGGAAGTCTGGATAATTTTGGTTTGGAAGTCCGAATTGATAAGTGGTCCAATTTCATTATGTATTGAAAGTTTGATTGGGGAAATAACTTTGAATTGACGAAAAAGTGTTTTGAAAGTATTGGATCTGAAACGGGGCACCTAGGCACCAACAGCAAAAAAGATCAACATGGCCCCAGAGCTCCGAGACGCAAGTGCCTTGGCACAAGACAATGGCGCCTAGGCGTCGCTTGTTCGGGAAAAGTTGGTCTTTACCGAGATTTTTATATTCTACTTCATTCAAAACATCAAAATTGGGCTCCTATATACACTCTACACAGTATAGGCTTTTCATTGACTCAACATAACATTTATATCATTGTTGTATATCTTAAAAACTTGATAGAATTGTTTAGATTGATATTGAGAGCATCAAATTTTGTAAAAACAATTTTAGTTTCTTGGTATAATAAATTCTCATTTTCTTTTACAAAATCTTGGTTGTTGTGTGATTCATTATTTTCATATTACTCATATTATTCTCATCTCTAATTATTTGGTCGGATTCTTAACATGAAGCTTTTCGAACAGAGAGAAAATGTATACCAGGAAGACTCTACTCCATGAAATACCGCTTCTACCCCTAAGAGAATGTAGTATCTCATTGTCTTCCTGTGCAATTATTGAAGAAACAGCACAAACTTGATATGAAGAAGTAGACGCTCCAAAGAGTAACCCTTCTGGAAAATCAGATCTTTTAATTTCTGCATTTCCTTCTGCTTCAATAAAGGCTTTTGGCTATTGAAGTTGCAGAATGTAGAAAAACCTGGTGTAATTTTCAACTTTTAATGGATATTCAATCTGCAGTCTTGAAGGATCAACAATGAAAATGATGCCTTGTACAATGTTGGCTTATAATTTATTTTTAAGCACTAGCCAAACAACAAGATTCCTACAAAACATTATGAATTTTTCTTTAATGTTTTAAATTTTGATGGTGACAAGTTCAGCTATATTGTTAATGTGATGATATGATAAAAAAAAATATACAAGTTGATATCATTACTGCTACCATTTCTAATGTTGAATGAGTCAATTGTTTTTCAATAATTTTAGGAGTCAGTTATAGTGGAATTGGTCTCTTGTTTGGTGAATAAGTTTAGGAACATGTTAAAATTTTCAGTTTGTTTAGTTGAGAACTTTTGGAAGGATTTCTCACTATAAATAGCTCTTGTAAGCTACTACAATTAGCAGCCAGCATGTTCAGTTTCTTTCATTCTCTGTTTTAAAGTTTTTTCATCAAGTAATAAAACTCAGTTGAAATATCAAACTTGTTGATCTCCTGTTCATCTATTCTTTTTGTTTCTTCGTCTTCTCTGGTATTAATATTTTTGTCATAATTTGTTACATGGTATCAGAGCTTGGTTGCCTATCAAGTGTTTGATTTTGTTACTCAGAGAAGATGAACGGTGGAAGCAGTGTCTCTATAGACAAACTTGTTGGTAACAATTATAGTTACTGGAAGCTATGCATGGAAGCTTATCTACAAGGCAAGATTTGTGGGAACTTATTTTTGGGGATGATGTAATTCCAGAAGATATGCCATAGAATGTTGAGTTGAGGACGAAATGGAAGATAAAGTATGGCAAGGCTTTATTTGCTTTGCGAACATCGATCAGTAAGGAGTACATCGAGCATGTTCGTGATGAGGAGTCGCCAAAGAAAGTGTGGGAGACACTTGAAAGGCTGTTCACTCAAAAAAACATGATGATGCTGCAATTTTTGGAGAATGAATTTACTGGGATAACTCAAGGTAACCTTTCAATTTCAAAATATTTTTTGAAACTTAAAACCTCGTGTTCTGATATTTCAGCGTTGGATACAGAGGAACCTGTGAGTGATGCTCGTTTGCTTTGTTATCTCATTCGTGGACTGCGAAAAGAGTTTATACCCTTTATCTCTTTGATACAAGGATGGGCAAATCAACCCACCATCATTGAGTTGGAGAATCTGCTCTCAAATCAGGAAGCACTGCTGAAACAAATGTCCAACAATAGCAACAAATTTCTCTCTCAAGCTAAGGATGTTCTTTAAACTAAGGACCAAGGAAAAAAATAATTTTTCCTCTAAGCACTATTCAGGAGATGGCAAGCAATCCAAAACTGGAGGACAATCCAAGGGAAATTCAAAAGCTTGTTACAGGTGTGGAAAGCTGGGACATATAAAGTGTGATTGTCGGGTGAATGTAGTGTGTAGTCGATGTGGGAAATCAGGCCACATAAAACAAATTCTCTTGTTGATCTCACAAAAGCAGTAGCAAATGTTGCACATGAATCTAGTGAATTTGAACAGCCCAAATGGGAGCAATGTTTATCCATTGAAACTATCGATCAACTGGCCAACATGACGTTTGAAGTGCAGCAGACTGATATAGATATTGATGCTAATGTTTCCATAGACTACAACAAGGATTGGATCATTGATTCAAGCTGCTCTCATCATGCAACTGGAAACGTTTCATTACTTTCTGATGTTTAACTGCACTGTGAAAAAAGAGTCATTGTGACAGCTGATAATTCATTGCTTCATGTAGCTAAAGAAGGGGTTTTCCATGTTAGCGCTGATATTTCAAATGATGATGGCATTTCTCTTAAAAAAATGTTTATCATGTTCCAGGTTTAAAAAAGAATCTCGCCTCGGTCTCTCAATTAGTTAATTCTAGGAGGTATGTTCTTTTTGGTCCAAATAATGTAAATATTCTTTCAAATGTAAAATATATTGTTGCTGATGTTTTACTCACTGGAAAAAAGAAAGAATCATTATATATTTTGTCTGCAAGCGATGCATATGTTGAAAAGACAATCCAAATGCAAGTGCAACACTTTGGCATGCTCAGCTAGGCCATGTTGGTTATCAATTGCTGTAGAAAATATCCACAAAGACACTTGTCGATGGAGTTCTTCTCTTTAAACATTTTCATCTTAATGTGGTGTATGCTGGTTGCCAATATGGAAAATCACATCGCCTTCATTTCCCAAATTCAAAGAATAGAGCTTCTACTGCACTACAACAGGTTCTTTCATATCTTATGGGGCCAACAAAATTATTCGATTTTGCTGATTTTCGTTATGTGATGGTTATTGTGGATGACTTCTCTCGATTCACTTGGGTATATTTCTTAGAATACAAAAGTGAAGCTCTCTCCAAATTTATTCAATTCAAAGAACAGGTGGAGAAGGGATTTGGGCTGCCAATAAAGTGTTTACGTACCGATAATGGAGGGGAATACATGTCAAATGAATTTCTTCAATATTGTAGGGAGCATGGGATTCGACGTCAAATGACTTGTCCAGAAACTCTACAACAAAATGGGGTTGCTGAGTGCAAGTTGGCACATCTAACGGCTATATGCTTGTCATGGTAGCATGAAAAGAACTTTGCAAAGGAGTTGTGGGTAGCAGCTATTCAATCTGCCTGTCATGTTATAAATCGCTTACCTCTTAGCCAAGGACAGAATCATCTCCTTTTGAAGCATTATACCAGCACAAACCAAACGTGAGTTGTTTTTAAGTTTTTGGTTCAGTTTGTAATGTCCATATACTAAAAAATAATCGGACTAAACTTGATCCAAGAGCAAGGCGTTGTATTTTTGTTGGTTATGATACTCATAGGAAAGGATGGAGATGCATGGATCCAAACACAAAGAATGTTATTGTTTCTTGTGATGTAGTGTTCGATGAAGTGACATCACATCAAGTTGACAACAAGGATAGCAGCACGGTTGATCTTGGGCTTTTTTAGCGATGTTGCGACGGTGAAATGGGGAGCAATATTATTCTATCTGGAGAAAATATTTAGCAAAATGGAGACAGTTGGGACTGCAATTCAAAGGTCTTCTAAACAAAGAAAGCAACTTGATCATCCAGCTGATTATGAAGTTCAGTTAAATCATTGCTCTGTTTTGTTATGTTTTTTTATGGGAGATTCGTATGAAAATGAGTTGATATCTTACAACGAAGCTCAAGGTGATTCTAAATGGGAAGAGGCAATGCAGAGGAGATGTCAGCTTTGTACAAGAACGGCACTTAGGAGCTCGTTCCAAAGCCAAAGAATGCTGATTTGGTTACTTGTAAATGGGTTTACAAGTTGAAGAAGAAAGTTGATGGCACCATTAATAGGTATAAAGCCTGTCTTGTTGCTCGTGATTTCTGTCAACAATATGGACTAGACTACAAGGAGACTTTCAGCCTTATTGCTAGAACGGTGATTGTTCGAACAATTATTTCATTAGCTGCTTACAAAGGTTGGAAATTATGGCAACTAGATGTGAAGAATGCATGATATCTTTATGGAACAACCACAATAATTTATCTCTAAGGAATTTCCTAGTCATGTGTGCCAGCTCAAGAAGGCCTTGTATGGCCTCAAGCAAGCTCCACATGCTTGGTATGGTAAGATTGTTCAATATCTTGATTTTTGTGGGTTTAAAAGTCTTCTAATGCAGATCCAAGCTTATTTATTAGAAAAACATCTGCAATGTGCATCATGTTTCTTCTTTAAGTGGATGATATGATCATTACTGGAGATAACAATGTTGAAATAACCATTCTTCAAGATGCCTTCTCAACTCGTTTTGAAATGAAGAGTTTGGGTGAAGCTAGCCGTTTTCTTGGCTTGGAAATTGAAAAATCTGATGGTTATTTTGTCTCTTAAAAAGGATATGCAACAAGA
Organism: Fraxinus xanthoxyloides; assembly: GCA_903798325.1. Lineage (NCBI taxonomy): Eukaryota > Viridiplantae > Streptophyta > Magnoliopsida > Lamiales > Oleaceae > Fraxinus > Fraxinus xanthoxyloides. The sequence continues at coordinate 8,732 of CAIGRL010155576.1, forward strand.
TTACTGATTCGTTTTTGTATGGGGTAGTCCAAATAAATGACCACTCCAATGGAACCTTGCCTGAAGTTATCTAAAAATGAAGGAAAGCCACTGAAAGATGCAACACAACAAATTGTTGGTAGTTTATTTTATTTAACTATCACAAGACCTGATATTGTATATTCTATTGGAGTCATTTCACATTTTATGGAAAATCCATGTGAGGGTCATTTAATTGCAGCAAAGAGAATTCTTCATTATGTAAAAAGGACGCTAAGTTATAGATTGATGAACAATCAGCATATGTCATTTTCCTTGAGTGGTTTTGTAGATGCAAATTGGGCTGGCGATGTGAGTGACGGACGCTCCACAATAGGTTTTTGTTTTACTACAGGTTCAATTACAATTTCATTGTGTAGTAAGAGCAAACTATTGTAGCTCTTTCAAGCTGTGAAGCAGAGTATATAGCAGCTACTATGACAACTCAAGAGTGTCTTCGGCTTAAGAGGCTCATTCAAGAAATGGTTTCTACATTCAACTACTCAGTTCCCATTTATTGTGCTAATGAAAGTGCAATAAAGCTTGCTGGAAATCCAACGCTTCATGCACGTACAAAACACATTGAAACTCATTTCCATTTTGTTCGAGAGAAGGTATTAACTCAAGACATTTAGCTGCAGAAGATACAAACTGAAGACCAAGTCGCTGATATCTTTACTAAAGCAGTTGCCAAAACTAAATTCGAAGTATTTCCCAGAGCTCCTGGTGTAATTGAGGGTAAGTTTGCACTAAGGGGGAGTGTTACAAATTAGTGCAACTTACTACTGCCATTTCTAATGTTGAATGAGTCAAATTGTTTTTCAATAACTTTAGGAGTCAGTTATAGTGGAATTGGTCTCTTGTTTGGTGAATAAGTTTATGAACACGTTAAAATTTTCAGTTTGTTTAGTTGAGAAATTTTTGGAGAATTTCTCGCTATAAATAGCTCTTGTAAGCTACTGCAATTAGCAGCTAGCACGTTCAGTATCTTTTATTCTCTGTTTTTAAGTTTTTTTATCAAGTAATAAAACTCAATTGAAATATCAAACTTGTTAATCTCCTGTTCATCTATTTTCCTCTGTTCTTTTTGTTTCTTCATCTTCTCTGGTATTTCTACTTTTCTGTCATAATTTGCTACAAATGAGGACTCTTACTGATTTTCTCATCAATAAAGGCAAGGAGATAGAAAAATAGCAGTTCCAACAACCATCTTTTTCACCATTTATTACCATCATTCAGATTGAGCCATTGATACATCTTTATTCATGAATGAAATAGCATTACACGATTCAACATAATTGGGGCTACGATTGCTCAAGAAATTTCTAAACCAACTAGCGGAGAGCTTTGGAGTTCTATTCAATGTCTGACGATCAACATGATAAATTCCAAATCTGACACTATACCCGTTGGACCATTCAAAATCATCCATTAATGTCCATAAGAAGTAACCGCGCACATCAGCTCCGTTCCTGCACCAGCAAAGAACACATATCTTCAACAAATATACTGATCAAGATGCGTATAAATCTATGTATTAAGATTTTCAGTAGTGTCGCGTTACTTAAATAACTTGTGACAAATCTATGCGTCAAGATTCATTACTTGAATGACTACAATCAAACTCATAATTCAATGATGGCGATGAAAGATTATTGGAAACTATTAGGTTCGAAACATTTCTTATGTGCACATGCAGAACATACTTCTTTCGGTTCCAGTGTGTACATGTGCATGAGTAAAGATGGGAATTGCAAGTGTTATGGATAAAATGAATAATCTGTATTACTAAGAGCAATTAATAACACGAATAATCTGTAAAGATATGTGCAAATTTTCTAAATTACCCTTAATAACTTGAAAAGAGTTTCGCCTCGGGGACTCCTGGACCCCATCAAACCTTACAGCAGATGAGGGGAAAAGTGTACAGAACATTATGTTTCACACAACCGACAGGCCAGACCACCTTCTACTTAATCAGTATGCCTTAAAGATTGGATCTACCAATTTATATTGAAGAGGTGTCCATTTCCATCCAGCCTGTTGACAACAGGATAGGATTGAATAATATTTCCACCTTTTCTCATCAAAGAAAAAATACCACCACCATACATTTAAGCAGATCTTTAAGAAAACAACTTCATTTTCTTTAATAGATTTGTTGATGGCAATGAAATTCATCTATATTGGAACATTTCTTTGGCATGACTTCTCTCCTAAACAGCTGTTTCACTTAGGAAACTAAAAAACATGCTACATCATATAATTGGACACTTTTTTATTTAATTTAAATTTTAGTCTCAAAATTGCACCTTATCCCTCCTAAATAAGTTACTCTTATTGTTTCCAAGCATCGTTTATTGCAGCTTTTGCCAGTAGAAAAGTAAAATAAATGCTCAGGAGAATTCATTGCATTCTTCTCTTATTTAATTTGAATTCTCACATTTTCTTCTAAATCACTGTCTGTGTATGATATGTTATTCCATCTTTTGCTCAAGGACTAAGGGCTTAGGGTATTTACTTCATAAGTTATGTTACATATTTCAATTTATTTTCTTCTCCATCCTTCAGACTGATTTTTCTTCGTTTCTGTCGTTGAGAACAATACAACTTTTCTTTATGCAACTTTCAATCACAAGAACAAATAACTTTTGTACGAGTAATTTGATTTTTCATTTCTTTTAGCCCAAAAATTTATTGTACTTCTAAATTTTACCAAAAATAACTCATTCGGGCAGAATCGTGCATGCAAAATTAAGAGTGCATATCGATCGCAGATGTCAGAAGTAAACTTGAATTGCACATGTGTAAGTGCTGAGAGCAATGTTTAATAGTTGTATTATGAGGAGTTACAATACCTTATAGCTCGAGCTAGAAATGCAAGATAAGATTTGAGATAATTAATCCGGTTCACATCATGATGGTAATCCTCAACTTGGTTTTGGGGTGAGGAATAACCTGAAATTGCAGTAAAATTTAGCTGTACTAAAATTGATTAGGATAAATATATTTTGCACATATGATTCACGGTGCACTAGCAAGAGATTTCTTAAACAAGAAAGGCCCAATTTACCATTTTCTGTCACAAACAATGGCTTGTTAAGGTATCTCTTCTTAGCATATTCAACAATCTCCTCCATGCCCCGTGGAACAACAAAAAATCGAGGCATTCCTGTCTGCAAGAAAATGAAAACTGTCCTATTTTACGAAAAAAGAAAACAAGAATACTGATTCTAGATTATTATGGCTCTGTTTGAGCCCCATTTTTTGTGATCATATGTTTTGTTACATTTATTTTTTTGAATAATGCACAGTTAAAAAGTAGTTGGGAGAATTTGTGGTTGAAAATGGGGAAAATGAGTTGTTAGAGAATGAGGCTCAAACATGGACTGTAATTAGAAGAAAAAACTTCTATTACAGGAAAAAATGAATTACTGAAACAATAAACATAACAATCATACAGGTTCTCCAATTGGAACACCATCTTGCTGTGCAGCCGTGTACACAAATCCCCGGATTGCACGGTCACTGCCTTTGGTACAGCTAGAATCGTTGCAAATGCAACTGGAATAGATGCAATCCTTTGCATATAAGGTAGCATAATGGTTTATCCCAATAAAGTCAATGCCATCTCTTAAAATAATTCTTTCCTCTGAGGTAAATTTTGGCAATTCACTTCCATGATAGCGATGCATCTCTGGAGGATAGTCTCCATATACAACTGGATCCAAAATCCTTTATAATGAGAAGTGAGAAATCTCATATTAGAAACATAGCATGTAGAATTATTAGGAATAATTTTATTTTTTATTTTTGGTGTGTTAAACCATCAAATCACATAGATTAAGGTTATAGTATCCTATTTAAAACCCAACATGATCAAGAACTAGCAGGGCAAGCCGTTCACTATTGGCATGCATGGTAAGCAGTATTAAATAAGAAAAAAAAGTTAAAAATGTTGTTTGCATTACTATCTAACAACGCGTATCAAACATGCCTTAGGATTTACGTGAAACCAAGTTTATCTTTACGTGCAACTTATCATACCAAGCTATATTAAAAGCCAAGGCCCTTTCAGCAGCTTCCTTGTCCAGCTTATCCTCTGTTAATGGCTCGTACATAAATGAGTGTACAACAATGCCAATCACACCACTTTGTTCAGACTGCATCAATAGTAATTTTAGTATTTAAGCACAACATTCAGTTTAATCTTCGAATTTTCAGAACACCAATGTTTTATCAACTCCCAAACCCATTGATTATCAACACTTACCTTAAAACGCTCACGATATATTTTAACTGTTTTGGCATGCCCCAATAACATGTTGTGCACAGCAATCAAAGGCTCGACATCTGAATTGCCAGTTGAACAGTTACCGAAAGGAGGCGAACAATGAGCTGGTGGATAAGTCCCCCTTTCATATGCAAATTCTGAAAATAAGTTGGGTTCGTTGATCGTACACCAATACTTCACTCGATCACCGAAACTCTGAAAACATATTTCAGCGAAGTGGACAAAATCTTCCCTACAAAGCCAAAACACGCCTTTAAAACGATACTGCACAAAGTAATTTAGCAATTCAAAGAACAGAATTGAAATTGTACATACTGCATCAGAGGGCTGAGCCATCCCCCATATCTGTCCTCGAGTTCTTGAGGATAGTCAAAGTGGTGAATTGTCACAAATGGCTCAATTCCTGGATTAAATCTTGAATTGTATGCAATGAAACAAATCTACTTGAAAAGGTGAAAGCATAAGATCATCATTTGGCATCTTACCTCTGCTCAGGAGATTATCTATAATCTTGTTATAGAACAAGATTCCTGCTTGGTTTACTCCACCAAACTTCCCTCCTTCATAATCACAAATATATTTATCAAAAATTACGACCCAACTCGAAGGGAAAAAGAAAAAAAAGAAGAATTAAGCCTTTCAAATGGGTTAGGTTTTAAGTTGTATTGGCTATTCTTTAGACAAAATGACTAATATAAAAAAGTTGTAAAAGTCAAGGAGTCTTTTGGGGTGTTGTACAGATGAACTAGAAGTCTTTGGTTTCAAGTAAGAAACATGGAGAAAGAGTCGTCGGAATCATGCTAACACTCGAGCATCCAAAATAGAACCAAGGTGTTCTAGGTGATCCCGAGAAATAGACAATTTCAAAAGATCAAGAGCAAGTGTGGGTGAAATACGTTATAGCTGGTCTTGAAGATTAGAATTAGATCACCGAGTCTAGTGTGTTTTCTAGGTTACATCAAACTGTAAGTTCTTATTGTCCACAATGGAGGTTACGGGCTTGGTCCCAGAATTTTTATCAAATTAAGAGTTTTCTCTGTCAACAAATCTTGTGTTATTATCTGCTTTATGTATTAATGTGCCAATTCAACATAGGATATACTTGAGTTGATTGACTAACTATATGGACACAATTAAAAATTGAATTGTTACTTTTAATTGGTGATTTTAATTCCGAGTTATTACCCTATTCAAACCCCTCTAGGTGATTTTATGGTCAAACCGGTAACTTTCAAAATGGAGAAAGAAAATGCATACTGGGAAGAACTCTACTCCATGAAATTGAAAAGCGATAAGCATCCACCCCAAGAGAATGAAGTATCTCAATGTCTTCCTGTGATCAATGTATGACACTACTTTATCCTTTTGCACTTTTCTTTAAGGAAACAAAGATAGGAAAATAATAGAATGTACAGTAATTACCATGTAACGGTGATAGTGATCTTCAGCTATATCAGCGTTATCTCCATTTGCTATGCTGCCTAACATAACGATATAATAAAAGTGCAAAATTAATCACCTAAAACTAAAATTGGGAAGGGGGGGATCAAGAAAAACAAACCATGACGGTTTTATCAGAACTTATACTACCTTTTATCTGACAAAAAGGGTCCCAGTTACAGAGACTCCTCCCATCTTCCAAATTTGCTCCTTCAATCTGAAATTAGAAGATATTCGCACTAAATCAAAAGTTTCTGGGAAATTCTGGAAAATAGCTCAAAATGAGAAGAAAATTGACTTGATACGAAGAAGTAGCCGCTCCAAAGAGAAACCCGTCTGGAAAATCTGATCTTTTAATGTCTATTTCATCTTCAAAGGAGGCTTTCGCTATAGAATTAGCAAGAGAACATAGTATTAGGAAGAAAATAATGATAGAGGAGGAGAATTTGCCTTTCCACATTTTCTTGAATTATACTTCAACTTTCTGTCACCCGCACACTTGCCGAGCCAGGATGGAGGTAGTTGGTAAGTGGCGGCACTCTTTAATCATGGATAATTAGCTAAAAATAAAAAATCCTTATGACGTGTTTCATGAGTTAGCAGCTGTTCTCAGTGTTTGAATTTTGTGTTTTATGTTTTGAATTCATTTTGAGTTTTGTATTTTGATTGTTCATTTTAAGATTGTTGAAAATACGTTCTTTTTTATATTTTTAAAAATTAGGAAATGGAAAACGTGTTCTCTCTCTTGTGCCTCTTTCTTTTTCTCATCCTCCCCCTCTTCTTCTTCTTCTTCCCCTCCTTCTTCACTGACGGTTGTTGGTTTGGGTGTTGTGGTTGNGAGGTAGTTGGTAAGTGGCGGCACTCTTTAATCATGGATAATTAGCTAAAAATAAAAAATCCTTATGACGTGTTTCATGAGTTAGCAGCTGTTCTCAGTGTTTGAATTTTGTGTTTTATGTTTTGAATTCATTTTGAGTTTTGTATTTTGATTGTTCATTTTAAGATTGTTGAAAATACGTTCTTTTTTATATTTTTAAAAATTAGGAAATGGAAAACGTGTTCTCTCTCTTGTGCCTCTTTCTTTTTCTCATCCTCCCCCTCTTCTTCTTCTTCTTCCCCTCCTTCTTCACTGACGGTTGTTGGTTTGGGTGTTGTGGTTGGATGCAATGGTTGGGTCGCGACGTTGCAGTGGTTGGGTCGCGACGTTATGGTGGTGGCAGTTGGGTCGCGACTTTTGAATGGAGCGGTGGGGATAATGGCAAATCGATTTTGGGTGTGGTTTGGTCACGATTTTGCCTATGGTTGGGTTGCGATTCTGGTGACGATTTTATGGTGGTTGGGTTGCCATTTTTGCTAGGTGGTGGTGGTCTTTCTGGTCGCAAATTTGGCGGTGGTTGGGTCGCGATTCTGGTGGTGATTTTGCGGTGGTTAGATCTCCATTTTGGCTGTGGCAATGGGGGTTTCTAGTGCAGCAGTGGTGGGTTCCGGCATCGCGGTGGTTGAAAACAACAAAAACGTGTGTTGAAAATTTTTGTCAAGTTATAACTGAAAACATCCAAAAAAACAATTTTATCGTTTTCGATTTTCTTTGTAAATTTTCAACCCGTTTTCAGAAACGCGTTTTCGAAAATAGGATAGAGAACGCGTTTTCAC
>CAIGRL010155613.1:0-14175 GCA_903798325.1 Fraxinus xanthoxyloides
ATATTGTATCACAAGAAGTTGTAAGACTTGAGAAAATACACATACAATATAATCTCTCAAACATGGGCACTAAGGTGCTACCGTTGGTGAAGTTTCTACATCGATGGAGGTAAATAATTTCTAATTTTATTGGTTCTCCCCTTCTGTATTATTACTAATGCATAATAATTTTCTTTGCAAGTCCTTTGACACCAAGGTTGAGGTTTGTTTGGCAAATTATTGTCAAACGACCTCCTGGACGATGTTGTAAGTTATTGTTTATTCAGTTGGCATCGATCAAATGACTGAAGTCGTATATTGACACTGCAATTGTCTAAACCAATCCTATAATCTATTTGGTCAATTTGAAGCAACCTAATTTAATTAGTACCGCTCATAGCCCAACCTAAAACCCTTGGATGGCTTTTCGGTTGATAACCCATTTATACTACATATTGGGCCTTATTTTTCTTAACTTAAAAGCCCACATCTATACCTTATTTATGCTACCCGTTACTGTTGCATTTTAAGGTGTGTGATAATTGGTTTTGGTTAGGCCATGTGTTTGAGAGAAAACGACATAACTTGGCTTTGTGCCTTCTGTGTTTGCTTCATGCGGTGTGTGCTTTGTTTCCTTATCCTCCCTTAGCCTTTGTGGCTGATTTTAGTGGCTTTTGTAAACCTTCACACTTAGCCCTCTGTGGGCAACTCGAGAGCAACCGGGTTGAGAATGATTTGGTTGTTAATTGTGGTCATCGATTCAACAATATTGAGCCCGGATCCTAGGAGATTGGAGTCCATCCTTTAACAAAGTAAATCACAAGTGATTCCTAGAACCCTCAAGTTTTACTCTGAATAATATTTGAGCAAAATAACTTTTAAAATCAGATTTTTGCAAAGTATAGTAGATAGAAAATTTTCTTTATCATTTTCAAGAAAATGAGATGTTTATATAGCCCAAGAAATAACTTCCAACACTAATTTGGAATTAATAAAATAAAACTCTTGATTTTATTATCCTACAGTAAATTAGAGTTAATAATAAAAATCGTTATTTTAATTATTTTAGTAAATCAGGAAGTAACTGTTTCAATTGTTTTATATTATTGACTAGTTTGAGCAAGGATAAATTTGAAAATGATTAAAAACAAATAAAAATTCATTTGAATTAAATAAAAAAACTCAAAAGCTTAATCAGAGATTTTTTAATGTGAAAAAAAATACATAACTATAATACTTTTAAGTATACAATTTCACATTTAACAAACTTATAAAAATATTTCAAAAATCAAGTGATAAATTGTATTAATATATATTTTTAAGATGTTATTGTGAATAAAATTTAGAAAAACTAATTAATTTAGAATATTTCTGTCAATAGTATCATACCCTAATATATATTATTTAATAATTATTTTCCTCACTTCTCACTTCTCACTTTCTCTCTCTTACATTTCCCACTTCTCTTTCTTACAAATTCTTTCTCGGTTCCAAAATCATGAATTTTTTTTCCAAAAAATAAGTGCTCACATTTTGTGACCCATGATAAAATTTTGTGGTCTATAATTTAATTAAGCAGGTCTCAATCACAATAGCACATTATGATCATGATCATATATTAGCTACAAATCACACAATATTACAGTCACAAAGGACACAATTTATATGTCACGATTATAAATTTATTTGCAAATTACATATTTTATAAGTTACAAATTACTAAATTAATGGATCGCAATCACTAAATTAACTAGTCACAATCACCCACCCATCCTACTTTGCCCCATCACCGTCAACACCACCCAAATCATCATTATTACCACCTTAAGTCCACAAGTCGCTATTGCAACAACCATCGCCACTTCCACCTTTATCGCATCATGACAACCACAACTACATGCACCTCATCACAACTAGGGAACTTCACCTACATCTCATAATCCAACAACATAATCACTTCTAATGCAACACTACTACCTTCAACGCACCAAAACCATCACTACCTTCACAACAAGAAGCAACAACGCTTACACGACCACACCACATTCACCTTCCATCGAACCATCGCCAACTACAACGCCAGACCCCTAGCGACTTCCAGATCTATATTAAAATGGGCCTCCACCGTACCTCAAAGCCATAACCACCACCACCTCTTCTACATCCACATCAAATAAATCAACAATCCACAACTACACCACCTTCACCTTTCACCGAACCTTAACCAACCACAATGTTGGACCACCATCAATTGTAGTCACCATTGCAACTTCTAAATCTAGATCAAAATGGGCTCCACCATACCTCAAGTCTACCACCACCACCACCACCTACTGTTAGTTCGATTCCCTTTGAGTAATAATTTGTAAACTCTATTATGAATTAACATTTGATTATTCGACTATCATGTGTTCTAATTTGTAACAATAATCTAAAGTTTCATGACCATATAGGATGTCACAAATTGTATACTTGATGGTCATGATTGGTACATAAAGTTGATAAAATTGAATTATTCTTGTTGAGATTTGTTTAGATCTTGGGAATAAAAACAATGATAAGTTTTGGTCTATATTGAACATGACCATGTATATAACTCATTTGTGACTGCTGGAAATGGGACTTTACTCTATCATCAAACGAGTCACTTAAATCCTGAGCGAGTAATGTACCTCTTATTGTTAATTCAAGATCTTTGAGGAACCAATTAGTGAAGTCTTGATTGCAGATCGATCTTGATACTTAAGGAATCATAGTTAAACAGTTAGAGATCGTATACTTGCAATACAAGAATCCACTAATCATAACGATAAGACAATCGTCACTCCAAGGAATTCTCTAAAGGTATTTGAACTTGAGCTCAGTAGTTCGACAATGAGATCGTTGGATTCTATGTTGTGATTTGTCCACAATGGATTTGTCTTAAGAAAATGGGACTGGAGGGATATACAGATCGGAAGGGCAAATGAAGTTAGTGATCATATACTTGTAATAAAAGAATCCATTAATTATAACAATAGGACGATCGACACTCTGAGGTATTCTCAGGCATTTGAACTTGAGCTTAGTAATTCGATGATGGGATCATTGAACTTTGTTGTAATTTTTTCATAACAAATGTGCCTTATGAAAATGGGATTTGGAGGGTTATACATGTTGGAAGGGCAAAACGATTGTTCTGCCAATTTCAACATATTAATGATCAAATGTGGATTGACTTGCAAAATGAAAATTGGAGGATATTGTTATCAGATCATGATTTGCTTCCATAATTCCACTCGACTCGAGAGTGTAATTTCGGCTTTTTGGTATAATAAGTCGAAATTAATAGATCTGTTTTAATTGATCAAGAATTGACCCAATTAGAAACATCTATTGGAGCTTGGACCTTGTAAGTCCCGTTAACTCTCTCTCTCTCTCTCTCTCTCAGTATAAAAGTGAGACTTAATTGACCTACTACAACAAAATCCAAGTGAGATTGTGCAATTATGAAACCATGATTGATTATTATAAATATATCTTTTATGGGAACCTTTCTGGATATATTAGGGTTAGCCACATTCTTACTTTTTTTTTTTTCAAAAATGGGAGGTCGTTAAAAGCTCTTCTAAAGTTATAATCTCACCCTTGTGTGTGCAGATTTAAAAATAAAATTCAGTAATCTCAAAGGAGATCTAAGATCTATAATTTATTTGGATTTAATCTTCAAATGAAATTCAATTTCTTCTCGTGACCAACTCTAAAAACAAACAAATGGCATAAGAGCAAATTATTATAGAGATCCTTGAGTAGAATTAGTTTTAAAATCTTAGTATAATATGATTTTTTAGTATGTGCGGTGTTAGTTTAATTGATTTGACATGTTTATTAATTTTTACGCTTAAAGTAATATTTATATAATCACTTTTGTCTCTAGAATATCTCATTCCCGTTCTTTTAATTTAATTTCTTTATTGCAAAATCTCTAGATAAATGTAAGCAATGAGGCACTTGGATTATGTATATTCATTTTCAAAGTTTCTACACTTTGTATCAAGAGAAGACGACGAAATTTTGGGCTCCAAACATTTTTTTGTTGCTGATTTTCTATGGAAGACTTGGTGTTTTGAAGATAAAAAACCTATGGTATGGATATATTTGTTGAAAGACTGGGATAAAGGAGAAAACAGGACAAACAAAAGCAAACGCCATGGAAGAACCACCAAGTTGACGGCGGCGGTGTCAGCCGCTGCTGATCGCAACAACATATATGGCTTCTACAACTGCCTCTAGCTGCTATCCCTTTGATCGCCACTTCGACAAGGGATATGGCGGCCCCTTTTGGGGCTTCCGCTGCCATTGCCTTCGGGTATGGTAGGTAGGGCTGTAAATTGATCAGATATGGACTAGATCTGTCTATATCCGATCTGATCCGATAATCCAACGGATATTTGATTGTTAAATCCATATCCGTTTTGCTATGTTATTGGATATCTGATCCAATAATTCGATTCGAAATTAAAGAAATTAAGGAAAAAATAATGTTGGAATTAACTTCTTTATTTATTTATATTCAATTTTACCAATTTTTAAATGGGTTTAATAATTATAAATTTTTCAACTTTTATGCTTTGAATTTTATGACTTTTTTATTCTAAATTTATTTATTTTCTCATTTATTTATTTTAGTCACAAATAACATAACATAGAAATATTTTACCAACTCAATTATTTATAACAAATCGGATCGGATTGTTATCGGATAAGATTGACCTATATCCATATTTGGTCCATTTAGTTAACGGATTATCAGATTCGGATCTTCATCGAGTTATCGAACAAAAACCCTGAATCCACCTCCCATTAATATCATCAGATTCGGATCGAGCTCGGATCAAAATTCAATCCATTGACAGCCCTAATGGTAGGTAGTACAATGATGTTGTTGCTAAGATTTGTGAAGTTGGGCTTAATTTAAGTATTTGGGCTTTTTATAGACTTAGGTCTAATCTTAATGGATAAGGGCCATTGTCTAAAAGAATGGAACTGTAAAAAAATTAAATTAACCCATATTGTGACATTTCATGGATTGACTACTAGGAAATTAAATAATCGAGCCAGAATGCAGCCCAATGGACTACATTAATTCTTTTTATAATTTAAATTCTTAATATTGGTCATAAGTGATTATAATTCATTTATTTATTGATTTATAGATGATGAGTGAACGGATATTACTACATGTCATATAGATTAAATAAAACACCACCTGGTACTCTAAAATATGTGTATTGGTATTTTATAAATTTTTCCATCATTGTAAATTAATTATAAGTGGTTGAAAAACTATATTTAGTAATTTGGTGCCATTAAATTGTTTATATTTTGTAGATTACTCAATAAATGAAAATCTAACGGCTTAAAATAATAAGTGGGAGATGGTTTATAGGCATGTATAAAATCACGACCTCCTCCATTATCCAATTTGTTATTAAAAAACATATCTGTGTATAATGTGTTGGAAGGTCCCAACCTTGCCGACAATTAGATTTATCTATAGAAAACGTGCTAAAAGTTGCAAGGATTTTAGATCTTTGATTAAAAATATAGTTTTGAATTTGTATAATTACATGCGTGAATTTGTATAATTACATACACGCATCATACATAAATTATTGTTTGTTTTATTAATACACAAATCATTGATTTTATAGAAAATGTCGCTTAATCCATTATCCGATACAATTAACAAAAATGTACTTGTGGGAGAAAACTACATTGACTCGAAAAAGAATCTTAATATTTTTCTTACTGCTGAAATTTTTTTTGCTGAAATTTGTCTTAAGACCCCTAAAGATGACTCAACGAAATCTTAAACGACTTTATAAGAAAAGGGGTGTCATTTCAATGAAATGACCCTTTGCTATATTTTGACATCCATATCAAATATATTACAACAAAAACATCAGAATATGAAAACTACTTTTGACATGATAGAAAGTCTTCAAAAGATTTTTGAACATCAAAGCCGACAAGGTAATCATGAATAAATGCATGAAACCAGACACATTAGCAGGGGATCATATATTAACCATGATTGGTCATTTCAATATTCCAAAGGTTTTAGGAGCTAAGATTGATTCTGATACATAGATTGACATGGTACTTGAGACTTTCCTTGAGATGTTCTCTCAATTCAAAGTTAACTATAATCTACACAAAATGAACACGTCTTTAATAGAATTAATGAAAGAGATCTAAAGCGTGAAATCTATTCTAACGGTCAAAAGTGGAGACACTTTGATTATGATAGCCAGATCCTCTCATCCTAAATCTTCTAGTGACAAAGGGGGAAATAAGAGGAAGAGGCCGAACAAAAAGATAAATGGCAAGTCAAAAGGGAAGAAAACTAGTTTCAATCGAGAATTTAATTGAAAATGTTTCATTTGTGGATAAATGGACATTTGGAAGAGAAATTACCCAGATCATATAGCTAAAGGGAATTAAGATAAAGGCAATACTCTATTCATTGAATCATGTTTAGTGATTTATTCTACTAATAACTAGATTGTAGATTATAGAGCAACTAATCATATTTGCAATTCTTTGCAAGGGATCTACGTAACCAGCGTCTTAATGAAAGGGAATGCACTTTAAAGGTTAGCACGGGAGCAGTAGTCTGCCAAAGTTGTTGACCCATTTACTTTATATTTTGAAGTTCATAGACATGTGATTCTGGATGACTATTATTATGTTCTTGAACTTACATGGAGCACAGTTTCTGTTGCGCTTTTATATTATGTTGGTTATTCGGTACTTTTTACCTATTCTACGATAGCTATTAAGCTGCATAATTATGTTCTATGTCCAGGTCATATGATTAACTAATCAGTCTCTATAATTGACGTTATATATAAAACTACTACAGCTAAGAAAAGAAAGAGGTTGTCTAGTACTAATCCTTATAGCATCTTAGGTTAGGTCATATTAATCTAAATAAGATTCAAAGATTAGTGAATGATGGACCTTTAATTGAGTTAGTTGTAAATCTTGTATAGAAGGTAAGATGCCCAAGAGGCCTTTTAAGGCTAAATGACTAAGAGCCAAAGAAGTTTTAGAAATAGTACATTTCGATGTTTGTGAACCCATTAGTTCTAAGGTTAGAGCAGGATATGAATGATTCATCACCTTCACAGATGATTGGTCTAGATTTTAGTATGTATACTTTATGTCTCACAAGTCCGAGACTTTGGAGAAATCCAATGAGTTTTGAATAAATGTTCAAAAACAGTTAGATAAGAGTGTCAAAGCCTTTTGATCCAATCGAAGTAACGAATATCTATCCAAGAGTTTAAGGTCTATCTTCTAGATAATGAGATATTATCCCAATTGAGTGCACTGATGATTTCCCAACAAAATGGTGTCTCGAAAAGAAGAAACCGAACTCTTTTAGATATGGTGAGATTAATGATGAGTACTTCCTTATTGACTATTTTCTTTTGGGGATATGTACTACAAACAACCATTTCATCTTGAATTTTGTATCATCTAAGTCAGTTTCCAAGACATCTCTTATATTATGAAATGGGCACAAGCCTAATTTACACCACATTTGGATGTAGAGGTGTCTGTCACATGTGCTAAAGGAAAAGATAGATAAGATGGAATTAAGATTAGAGGTTTGTCATCTTGTAGGATATCCTTAAAAAAAGAGTTTACAACTTTTATAGTCCTTTATATAAGAAGGTATTGTTAGTACAATGCAACCTTCTTAGAGGACAAGTATATATAAGAACATAAGTCCACTAGTAAGATTCTATCGGAAGATGTGTTAGAACATGGTTCAAACAACCCGGTTCCAGATTTTTGCATGGAATCAAACAGTCATGACTTGAAAACTCCTACTGAACCAATGGTTGCTAATGAGGTAAATTAGAAATTGACGCTTTCAAAACCTCATGAACAAATAGAACCAAATGTAGTAGAGAATGAGGCACCCATTTTTCAACCCCCACATACCCCTCACATTAGGATTAATGAGAAAGTTGGTCCTAATTAAAGAGAATATCAAGCAATGGAAAAGAGGAATGACCTTTAGTAAGACGAGACAATTAGGCACCTCCAACCATTACTCGTAGTAGGAGGGTCATGAGACCACCTTCTATATACTTTCTCTATGGCGACTCTTATTAGGCAGTCTCTACCGAGCAAAAGGAAGATTCCATTTCGTTTAAGGAAGCAATGCATAATACAGACTTTAAATCATGAAAGTCTACCATGAACACTGAAAAGGAATTTATGTAATCTAACAATGTTTGGTATCTTGTGGCATACCTAATAGGGTCAAACCTATAAGGTACAAATGGATCTATAAAAGGAAAAGAGAAGTAGATGGGAAGGTTGAAACCTTGAAGCAAGGCTAGTGATCAAGGGTTTTACTCGAAGATAAGGCATCGATTATGAGAAAACCTTCTCATCGATTGTTATACTCAAATCTATTCAAATCCTTTATCAATGGTCGCTAATTATGATTATGAGGTTTGGTACACGGACGTAAAGACATCATTTTTAAGTAGACATCTTGAAGATACCATTTACAAGATGCAATATGAGGGGTTTGTGAAAAAAGGCCATGAAATAAAAGTTTGCAAGTTGCGAAGGTCCATTTATGGACTTAAACAAGCGTCCAAATCTCGGATTGTCAGATTTGACCAAACCATTAAAATCTATGATTCTGACCAAAATCTAGATGAGGTTCGTGTATACAAGGATATAAAGTAGTGTTTCTGATTCTTTGGGTGACATTCTTCACGTTGAAAATGATGTAAGGATGTTATCATATCTAAAAAAGTGGTTGTCATGAAAATTGATATGAAGTACTTGGGAGAATCTAGTTATGTTTTGGGTATCCATATCTTACGATAAATGGAAATTAAGCGGGTACAATTATATCAAGCTCCATACATTGACAAGATATTTTCGAAATTTATAATACAAAATTCTAAAAGGGGACAATTTTTCTTTGGATATGAAATAATCTAAGGAGCATTCTCCCAAAACTCGAGCGGATATAGATGATATGAAGAAGGCTCCTTATGCTTTGGCTATAGGGAGACTCATATATGTTATGCTTTGCACTTGACTAAATATTTGTTATATTGTGTGTATTGTTAGTCATTATCAGTCCAATCCAGGACCAGAACACTGGATAACAGTGAAGTATATACTAAAGTACCTTTGGAGAGTGAGAGATTATATGTTTGTCTATTCAGGACATGAACTGAATCCTATTGGATATATTGATTATGATTTTCAATCTGATCGTGATCTAGAAAGTCCAAGTTGGAATAAGTATTTACACTGGGAGATGAAGATATGGTATGAAGAAGTATTAAGCAATTTAGTATTGCTGATTCCACAATGGAGGCAGACTATGTAGCTGCTTGTAAAATTGCTAAAGAGGTTGTATGGTGAAAGAAGTTTCTTTTGGACCTTGATGTGATACTTTTGGCAGTAAAACCCATAACACTTTGTTGTAATAAAAGCGGGACGGTTGTTAATGGTTAAAAACCAAGGAATCATTAGTACGACAAACACATTGAGAAGAAATACAGATTGTTCATCGAGAAGATGTGACAGTTAGCAAGATTGTATCAACGGATAATCTAGCGAATCCATTCACTAAGAACTTACCAGCTAGAATTTTTTATAGGCATCTTGGGAGGAAGTGTATTCTTGATATGCCACATATACTCTAAAAGGCAAGTGGGAGATTATTAGTTTAACGCTCTTATAATAATATTTTGTAAACAAAATTACGAATTAATATTCGATTATTCGAGTGTTTTAATTTGTAACATAATATAAAGTTCACGATCATATATGATGTCATAAATTGTATTCTTGATGGTTCAAGTATAGTGAAACACAATTTGTGACGTGATCAAAATATATCTTTCACAATCGATACATAACGTTGGACGTTTTATGTTGAAAAGATTGCATTATTTTTATGGAGATTTGTCTAGATCTTGGAAATAAGAATAATAATATGTTTTAGTGCACATTGAGCAGGACCGCATAGATGACTCATTTTTCAAAATGACATTGTACTTACCATCGAACGAGTTACCTAAATTATGAGAGTAATATACCTTTGATTACTAGTTCAAGTTCTTTGGGATTCCAATGAGTGAAATCTTAACTGGCAGATCAATATCGGTACTTAGAGAATTGAGGCGAAATAATTAGATGTCATATGCTTGCAATAAAGAAATTCATTAATCATCATGATAAGACGATTGTTACTCCGAGACATTCTCTATATGCATTTGAACCCGAGTTCAGTAGTCCGACGATGGGATCGTTGGAATCTATGTTGTGATTGTTCACATTAGATTTACCTCATGAAAAATAGGATTTAGAGGGCTATACATTTTAAAAGGGACATAATGGTCATTTTGTCAATTTGAACGTATTGACAATTAAACGTGGGTTGACTTGTGGTTTGATGATCAGAGAATATTGCTATTGGATCATGATTTACTTCTATAACTATCACTCGACTCGAGAGTGCAATTTAAACATTTTGGTAGAATAAGTTGGGATTAATAGACTTGTCTTAATTGATCAATATTTGACCCAATTAAAACATATGTTGAGCTTGAGTCATGTGAATTCGAGTAGGTCCCTCTCTTGGCTCTAATATAGCTGCAAGACTTAATTGGCCTACTACAGTAAAGTCTAAGGAAAATTATGCAATTATGAAATCCTAATTGAATATTATAAATATGTCATTCATGGTCACATTTATGTAGTTACTAGAGTTGTCTACATTCTCTCATTTTTCTCAAAAAAATGGAGGAATCTAAAAGTAGAGAATAAGAGGCAAGATCTAAGAGAGTAAGCTTTAACTAAAAAGATGAATGGTCATTAAAAGCTTTTCTAAGGTTATAATCTCACTTTTATGTGTGAAGATTTAAAAGTAAAATCTAATAACCTCAAAGGAATCTAAGATCTATAATATATTTGGATTTAATCTTTAAAGAGAAAATTTCTCTTTTGATTAAATCTAAAAACCAACACCTCCCCCTCAAATAAAATCATGTTGAGTTGTTGTAATTTAGCAAAATGAATGTTTGTTTTTTCCCTTACTGTTTATTTCATCTTTGACAAAATGGGAGAAATGGTCGGATTGAGAAAATGATGGTAGGTGAGTACATGATGCAGGAAGATCCGACTCAGACGAAGCCGAGTTGTTAGATAATTCCTTGATAGCGGTGAAGTACTATAAGTTGGTGGATCAGTGTAAAAATGACAAGTAATCGACGATCTTTCCTAATTGGGGCCTTTTTGGACACGTTTTGACATTTTGGCCATAACTTTGGCTACGGTTATCTGAACCGTGCTCATGATCCCAATTCGAAAAGCTCTTTTCAACATGCACGTCGTGGTCACACAGCTTTACTTGGTGTGCATTATTTTTGAGAGCGAATTCCTCTATTTTCCCTTCTAAATCCCCAATTTTAGTTATTTTTCCTTTTTGGTAATATTTCGATTGTCTTTTTAACATATATCGCAAATTCGATTTAAACCAGATTTTTAGGATATTATTTCCTTAATTACGTATTTCCGTTTGGTATAAATATTGGGATTTTGCTATTTTTGATATTTATGATTTTCGCAGCTATATAACCGGCTCGTGGGTTATTTTCGTACATTGGATAATTAATAAAGAATTTTCTTATTTTCTCTTGATTTTCTCTTGTGTTCTTCCTTGTTAAAATCTATTGTTCCTTAATCAATTACTTTAGATCGTGACACCAAGTTCATGAGCTATTTTTGGAGGAGTTTATGGGAGAAGCTGGGGAAGTGGTTGAATTTTAGCAGTGCCTATCACCCCCAGACGGATGATTAGACCGAGGTAGTAAATCGAGCCTAGGAAATCTTTTGAGGACTCTGGCAAGGACTAAACCGAAGCAGTGGGATTTGGCATTAGCTCAAGCAAAATTTGTATATAACAGGTCGAAGAATAGGACCACGAGAATGAGCCCATTTGAGATTGTCTATGGTTAGAATCCATTCGGGGTACTAGATTTACCCCATATTCTGCGTGTGGGTCGTTTGAGTCACAAGGCAGATAAGATGGCAGAACATGTTCCGGGTATTTATGAGTAGGTAAAGCTAGTCATTCACGAGAATAATGCCAAGTACAAGGTTCGGGCTGATAATCATCGTCGTCAAGTACTTTTCGAAGTTGGTGATTTTGTTTGCGCGGTCTTAACTAGTGATCGTTTTCCTGTTAGGGAGTAAAATAAGTGTAAGGAGCGAAAGATTAGACCTTTTGAGGTCCTGTAGAAGATCAATGATAATGCTGACAGACTGCGCCTTCCTAGCTATTTGAAGACTTCTGATGTCTTTAATATGAAGTCCTAGTTTTGTGGATTCTGAAGACACTAATGTGAACTCGAGGTCGAGTTCTTTCCATCCCGAGGCGATTGATGCAAGAGGATCCAAGTCAGACGAATCCGAATTTTCAAATAATTTGTTGATCGCGCTGAAATATCATAAGTTGGGGGATCAACGTAAAACTGACAAGTAATCGACGATCTTTCCTAATTGGGGCCTTTTTGGACACGTTTTGGTATTTTAGCCATAACTTTAGCTACAGTTATCAGAATCGCGCTCATGACCCCAATTCGGAAAGCTCTTTTTGGCACATACATCGTGATCACCTAGTTTTGTTCGGTATGCATTGGTTTCGAGGGCAAATTCCGTTATTTTATCTACCGAATCCCAATTTTAGTTATTTTCCCTTTTTTGGTAATATTTCGATTGCCTTTTTAACATAGATTATGAATTCGATTTAAGCCATATTTTTTGGATATTATTTCTTTTATTACGTATTTCCTTATGATATGAATATTGAGATTTTTCTATTTTTTGTAAAATTCCGTTAATTATGATTTTCGCAGCTATATAACCAGACATGTGAGTTATTTTTGTACATTGGATAATTAATAAAGAGTTTTCTTGTTTTCTCTCAACTTTCTCTTGTATTCTTTCCTGTTAAAACTTGTTGAAACTAGCCTACAAAATAATTGCTACTTTGCTCGGTATGAGTACAAATCTCAATTTTTTGAGAATTTGGGATGGGGTGGGAATAGACGTTCAGATCTCCATTTTGAAGAATGTGGGGTGGGTAGGATTGGAGTGAGGTGGTGAAAAATGGTGAAACAAAAAGTTTGTACCTGGTTTTTGATAAAAAAAAATAAAAATAAATTATTAATACCTTATTTTTTAAAGGAGTAATTTTTTCTTTTAATATTCGCAAGGATCGAACAGTCGACTTCTCACATAAATAGCACACCCTTTTTTTCATTTCGGACATCTTATTGAGGCCCTGTTTGTTTCGGATTAAAATCGAATTTTAATCTAAGTCAAAGTTTAACATCTTTCATGTGTCCCACAATTTTTCAACCACATATTTCAAAAACTTCTATCACAATCTACTAAAAAATTAATTTTAATCTCCATCAAACACGCACTTAATTTAATTGTTCTTTCAAATGATATATTTTATACATATCTAACAAAAATAAGTTGAATTATTTACTTAAGCTTGCTAGTTTTTGCCTCACAACTCCAGCTGAAAAGTACGTCTTGTTTGTGATCAGGTTTGATGATATTTTAGAAGTCAACGTTGATCAACGCCGTGATTTGTGATACCTAAATGTAGATAAATGATTTTAATTGGCCAAAATCCTCTAGAGCAAGAGGGTTCCGTGGTTCGTTTTAGTATTGGGGTGAACGTAGGTGAACGAACTCCATAAAACAATTAAAAATACAAATTNTCAAACACGCACTTAATTTAATTGTTCTTTCAAATGATATATTTTATACATATCTAACAAAAATAAGTTGAATTATTTACTTAAGCTTGCTAGTTTTTGCCTCACAACTCCAGCTGAAAAGTACGTCTTGTTTGTGATCAGGTTTGATGATATTTTAGAAGTCAACGTTGATCAACGCCGTGATTTGTGATACCTAAATGTAGATAAATGATTTTAATTGGCCAAAATCCTCTAGAGCAAGAGGGTTCCGTGGTTCGTTTTAGTATTGGGGTGAACGTAGGTGAACGAACTCCATAAAACAATTAAAAATACAAATTCAACCGCCCCCCACAACCCCCCTCCCACCCACACACACCCACACACA
>CAIGRL010155621.1:0-24634 GCA_903798325.1 Fraxinus xanthoxyloides
TACATTGTAAGTATTTGGGAGTATGATAGATAATAATTTAACAATGGTCTTAAGTTGAGAGATTTGGACCTTTTGAGATTTTAATTGATAGGTTTTAAAATTAACTTTTTTTTTATCAGGGCGGGGCATCCTCGCCCCACCAACCCATTCGGGGTGGGGCGGGATTTTTTGCCAATTCTAGATTTAGAAACAAGTACCTGAGATGTGGCCAGATTCATCGTTACTTATCTCAGTATTGGTCTTTGCATTTGTGAGATGATTGTTCAACATACTCATCAGTTGCTAGTATTGAGTATGATTCAATGCCTGCATAAACTCCTCAACATTACCACCAGCTTGTTCTGGGAATGAATTAGAAACCTGATTGACTGCAACATGATTTACTTGAGAATTAGAGACAAGTCCAGATTTCTGTTTAGGTTTATTTCCTGGTGGATATCCATGAAGCTTATAACACTTATCAACTCCATATCCCGTATATCCATAGTAGGTACAGATGTGTCTCTCTTTCTTCCAAAATTTATGGTGTGATTGACCTGCAATGGACTTCTTGCCTTCATTTTTAACATAGAAGTATCAGTGTTGCCATATGCACTTGTATTGATAGATCTCTAATGATTCTCTTGAGAAATGAGAGCAAATACTTCGTTTATCGATGGAATAGGATCCATCAACAACAACAGCCCCCTGACTTGAGCATAGGAATCATTTAATCCCATGAGAAATGACATTACATATTCCATATGGTAATGATCAGCTAGTTTCTTTATACCTCCACAATTGCACATTCCATAAGGGCAAACCAGCCTATAGTTGTCGAGTTCCTCCCAAATGATTTTTAGTTTTGTGAAATAGACACTTATATGATTGACCTTGAGTATGGTTCACTAGTTCTCTTCTTGATTGGAAGTCTTTTTGGCTTAGCAATAGGACAAACAACACAATGTTTATTATGTGTATATGTGAAGCTATGAAGATCAGAAGCAATGTCACAGAGTCTAGAGTCAGACAAATGACCAAGACGACAATGCCATATATGTGAATTATTACTAACAGAGTTACAAGAGGGAAAAACAACAAGATCAACAGGTTTACAAGAAACAGAAGAGATGCCTGGAACTTGCAGCAAATGATATAAGCCTTGTATTTGTTTAGCTACTCCAATCGTCCTCCAATTTGAAAGGTCCTGAATATAGCAAAAATCATGTAAGAACAAAAGAAAACATGATAACTGTGAAACCAATTTACTGACGGAAATAAAGTTGAAAGCAAATGCAGGAACATATAGAACATCAGTTAGAACAAGAGAATCAGAAAGCCTAAATTGCCTATATGTGTGACTTTAATATGGGAACCATTAGGAAGCTTGATAGAAATATTTACAAAGTACGAATGGAAGAAAAACATGATATAGAGAGCCAATCATATGATCAGTGGACCAGAATCCAGAATCCAAGACTCTATTGGATTGGTATGGTGACCAATTGTAGAATAAAGAGTAACAGGAATACCTGAAAAATTAGGATTGGATGTAGAAGATATAGAAGAAGATGATAAAGCAGAGCTTATACCTGGTAGATTCACAAAGGACAAATTAGAATTATTTTGGAGTAATGCAACGAGTTGATTACATTGCTCTTGACAAAAAGGAAATTGAGTTGAAACTGAGTCAAAAACTAGTTGAGCAGTAACTTGTTTTGCAGTGGAATTTCGTGATTTCTGTTTATATCCAGGAGGAGATCCGTGGATCCTGTAAAATATCCTTGTATAAAAAAGAAATTATTACCCTAATTCATCTTCCCTATTTCTAGTTAGCTCTAAATCAATTTTGGTTTCCATTTCTTCTTGTAGGAGGTCAATATCTCAAATTTTTCTATTTCATTATCATCATCTTATCTCTTTCATGAAATCCTAAAATTAATTTGTGTTTCTTCTTTGCTGGAGGCAGCCCCATGTGTTGAAAATCTTAGATTTCTTGAATTGAAATTCTAGGTTTTTTAGTCTCTTTGTCTTGATAAATCTGCTAACATGTGCTTGATTTCCTGAAAATATGGTTATTTAACTTGAAAACTCAATTGTTCATATCCTTGGGTTCTTGGAAATGGAGGGCCATATGCATATAATGGAAATACTTGTTATATTCATTTCTTGTTTGTGAGTACCGTGTTAGTCCAAGGGTGGTGAATGTTGGAGCTTTGTTTACAGTAATCTCACACAAGCCTGCAATTATTGCTATAGTTAAATATATAAATTCTTAATCTCTTCTTGCATGATACAAATAGCATTGGGTTTCTTGAAACTGCTGAATGGAATAATTGTACATCTTGTGAGTGCAGTTGGTGTGAGAAAAATGGCCATATACCCGTTCCACTTGCACGAGCCAAACGGCTCATAGTGATAAGTGATTTGTGAAATCTTGTTGTGACATATAGCTTTATTGTTTTGTACTTATTTGAAGCAACAAATGATTTATTGCTTTTTGTAATCATCATTATGTTACTTTCTTGATATTGAAACCACCATAAAATCATTTCTTACTTTTTTATGATGTTATTGTTTTGTACTATTGGAACCATATTGAAGTCATTTTATATTATTGTTACGCCAAAAAAGTGTAAGGTGCGTGATAAAAGTTGTGGTGCATGCCACCTATAGTTTATGAAATTGATATTTTGGTCCCCCAAATTTTTATACTTTGTTCAATTGAGTCATTTTCTCATGGAATTTTAATCTTTTAACTTCTAATTTCATCTAATTAATTCCATAAGATCTTCAATAGTTGTTTTATGTTCCGAATCAATTATTAGAAACTTAAAACTTAGTCCTCAAATTTTAAAAAGTCCATAAAATGACTTGTATCACATGTATCAATTTAACATAACGACATTGGTGTCGTTCCATTACAAATTTATTGTCATTGAAATTGTTCCAGTTTGAAACATATCTAAAATGATAGTGATATTGTTTCTTTTCAAACGTAATGATAATTATATCATTTTAGGTCAAAATGCCGAAATAACAAAACGACAATGAGTTCGTTACAGTACAAATTTGACGTTATTGAAGTCGTTCCAGTTCAAAACATAACTGAAATGATTTTGACGTCGTCTCTTTTCATACATAACGAAAATTATATCGTTCTGAATGAAATAGTCTAAATAACTAACGACATTAAGTAATTCTAGTACAAGTTTTTCGACATTGATGTCGTTCCAATCCCAAACATAACTACAATGATATTGCTATCGTTTCTTTTCATACATGACAATAATTATATTGTTCTAGCTCAAAATGTTGATAATTATACATAACGATAATTACACCACCCATGTCGCCTTCAACATATCTAGGACGATCAATTGAGGTCATCAAATGGGTTGATACAATTCAAATGAACAAACGGAGATACTTGCCGATAGGAATGTAAAATGCATAATTTTTCCTCTTTATTTTGTGCACTCGTATGATTATTTTGTGTCAAAATGTACTTATTAATCTCGTATTTTGATTTAGGTGGCGATTTAATGGAGATGACGCAATTTGGAAGAAATAGGTGAAAAGGGACCAAAGTAATAGGAAATGAAAGTTTAGGGACTCATATGCATTTGAGTCAAAGTTGAAGCACTACAATTGAAATAATTTGATGTGGAGAACCAAGATGGAGGAAAGAATGAAGAAAATGGCTTAAAGGAAAATTCGCAAAATTTTTATAACTGGGCAGCCGCTCAACCAGACTTCAATAACATAAGCTAATTTTTATACCTGAGCGGCCGCCTCATTTTTTACTCAGCGCCCGCCTAGGCTAAATAGGGAAAAATTATTTGGCTTCTTATTTGAATACAACTCTTATGAAAAAAAAATATACACACTTTATAAACCCTAGAAGACGTCCAGAACGAGGAAGAACGCCTACTAACTATTTTTCTCTCTTTTGTTCTTAAATTTTCCATGTGTAACTAATTCCTGATGTTTGATCGAAGGATACCGAAGCCTTGGAAATATTATAAATATGAGGTTCATCTACTTTCATTGTTTAATCTATATTTTTAATATTGAATGTTCTTCTGCGCATAATTATGTGGTTGTCATGCTTGATTGCTAAAAATGCATATTAATTTCTCATGTATGGCAATCTATAATTAAGTTAAATGTCAAATCCGTAATTATTGATTCTTTAACTTGTGAAGCACTGAGATTTGATGATTTTATGCGATGGAGGTAATTGAATCTTAAGAAGAATGTTTAAATAAACTGAATGCAACCGCTAGTGTTTGTGTTATCTAGTTCATCGATTTCTCTATTGTGTAATGTTGTTATTAAATTGAATGTTGAGCACTGGTCTGAGGTTATTTAATAACTATGGTTAATTAGAACGAATTAGAACGCTGGTTTCTAACTAAATAAAATTAAGGAGAAACAAGAATTAATCCTAATGGTGAATATTGAAAATGTGGACTGATTATTCTTTGTGGATTGATGATTGGTTATAAATCTTCAATGGTGGAAGTTGACTTAGATCAAAGTTCATTTTATTGATTTAATATAACTCCTTAATTTACATTGTTGTTGGCTATAATATTAATTTTATTACAAACAAAACCCCCCAATCATTGTAAGGAGTATAAAATATTAAATTACATACTCTTCGTAAGATCGACCCTTACTTCCACTACTACATTAGTTTAGAGGTTAAGGTATTAATTTTGGGTGCTTGCGACAACACACAACACTTTCTTTCCGTTGGAGAAGTTCGAAGATAGTAGACAACTCTAGGAATATCAAATGTTGTATGCACTTTCTTTTGAATGGGATTGAACCTATCTGATGACCTCTTTTAGTCATTGTACATTTGTCAGAGGCATGTTGAATGACCATGGATGGTCGATTCGACATTTGAATTGAAATGATCTTAATGTTGTCAAATTTGTATCAAAATGACATAGATGTCGTTATGTTAAGACAATTGTTGAAATCCTAAGACAATGTCACTGTCACCATAAGGAGGGCATTTTGGAGGAACGAAAACAGCTACTAAGGTACTCCAGTCTGGTTTTTATTGGCCAACTCTTTTTAAAATGCACATAACATAGTTAAAGCATGTGATCGGTGTCAAAGAACTAGAAACATCTCTAGGAGAAATGAGATGCCTCTGAACTCCAATACTTGAAGTAGAGCTTTATGATG
Source organism: Fraxinus xanthoxyloides (assembly GCA_903798325.1). Classification (NCBI taxonomy): domain Eukaryota; kingdom Viridiplantae; phylum Streptophyta; class Magnoliopsida; order Lamiales; family Oleaceae; genus Fraxinus; species Fraxinus xanthoxyloides. Next base: position 5,185 of record CAIGRL010155621.1, read on the forward strand.
TTTAGGGTATAGATTTTATGGATCCATTCCCATCCTCGTATCCATGTCATTACATCTTGATGGCAGTAGATTATATCTCTAAATGGGTTGAAGCAATTACTACACCAACAAATGATTCTCAGGTAGTCATAAATTGTTTGAAGAAAAACATTTTCAGTCGATTTGGAACACCAAGGGCACTCATTAATGATGGCAGCAAACATTTCTACAATGGGATGTTGGACTCGGTTTTATAGAAATATGGAATGAAGCATTACATTTCTACAGCATATCACCCACAAACAAGTGGTCAACTGGAAATCTCCAACTGGGAGATCAAACGAATATTAGAAACTACAGTTAATGCTATGGACTATCATGTCGAGTCAGAAAGTTGCTATCAAATTGTATGGTAGAGGAGGTGATGCAGGATAAAATTGTGTTTCAAAACTGTTCAAACACCGCTGATGACCATAATGTGCATTTTCAATTTAAACAAAATGATGAGAAACAAGAAGTCTACATTGTTGAGTTTGAGGCAATTGATGAGGGAAAAACAGATGACACGGACAAAGATAAGGCTAAAGTTTAGAGGAATGCTAGAGTAAGAAAGAAAATGTCATTGAAGAAGCTAATCAGGACCTCCAAATCTATATTCAACGTACCTTAACAGACTAACATAGTATAGTCGAGCTATAGACTATAAACTAACTCTTGATGGGAGGCAATCCATCGTTTCTACCTTTTATTCATTTTGTCTTATGCATTCAATTAGTAATTTCTTCTGCAAGTTTTTTATAATTTTTAATGACATTACTTTTTCATCGTTTCTATAGGTAATACAAGAGCTTATACATAGTCAACACTTCTTTTTCCTCCACCATCTTCACCTTCGCATCCCCATTGACCAGGAGAGTATTCTTCACCCTTTGTTCTTTATCTTCTGTGAATTTGTCTTTAATTTTATGCGCTGCTAAGTTTGCATTTTATTATTCTTTAAACATTGAGGACAATGTTCTGTATATATTTGGGGGTGAGAATATGTCAATATGTCATTCATCTTTTTACTGCAGTTTTTGTTTTTGTGTTATTGTGTGAAAAACAAGATTATTTTTTGTTTTGCTGAGTTATTCTTAGTTTTACACATTCTTAGTAATAGTTTAGGATTTTACGTGCTTGCGTGGGTTTGACAATTCTACCAACCATGATGATTTCTATTGGGCTATATGTGGACCATGAATAGTGAAAACCATACATCATTTAATTAATCAAAAACATGTGTATGTAAAACTTGATGTACTTTGCGCATGACACTCATGTTTGCATAATGGGCTAACGAGTTGACTCATTGCTTAGAAATATGAGAATTTAGAAAATCCCGAAAAAAACCTCTTTTGTGCTAAAGCATGGCCAATTTTTAGAACAGGTTGGATGTGATTGAACTGTTGCAAGGGAACACTGAGATGAGTATGGGTTTTGTGCATGATGTCATATGTGGATTGTCTAAAATCAATAAGATGAAAATGAAATAAAGTTTCAAGTTATGGTGTAGTTTTAGAAACTGGGTGTCTAAAAGAAAAGGGGCATTGCACTAATCATTGAATAACCAAAGACATATGTTCAAACATTTATAACTCAAGTGATTAAGTCTGCAAGAGTTTAAAAATTTGGTGCCCTATGGTCATCTGACTTGAGAGTCATCGACTTAAAGTTCGCTACAGGAATTATATAGAAAACAAGGGAAAGATGTTATATTAAAGAAAAAATGGTACTATCTCTTGATGAATTACATACATACTTTTATGTATAAAATGTATTCATTAGCCCTAGTCACTTAGTTCATAAGACTATATCTTCTCATGCGAGGCAACTAGCTCAGTTTAATCTCAAGGGTTGAAGAAATCAAAAATAGGATAACCTTTGCTTATTAAAGTGTGAAAATGTGATAGTATAATTCATTCAAACTGAGAGAGGGAAAGAAAAAGATATAAATGAGTTCAGCCTTATAATACACCCCGGGATAATTGAGTGAAAAGAATAAGTTTGGGGGAATGTGTATCTTTCGAGCGATGAGAGCGAAAAAATTGACTATATGGGTCAGGTATGAGTCAGCCATTATCCTGATATGCAGGTATGGGTTTTCACACACACGTCGAGTTTTGCATATAACACGTGGAGATTAATAAATCTACTTGGGATGAACAAGCCTACGGGTGAAAGGCATGGTCTAGGTTACGCTCATAACCGTGATACTACTGCTGGTACATCCAGGACCACATTCGTTCCTGCCACGAACAAAACTCGTGAGATTGCTTATTCGAAACTTAAAGGTAAGCATGTCATAGGATCAAGACCTACCGAACAACGTAGGGTCAATCTTCCTACTTATAGGCAACAACCACCGAGCATGTTTGAACCACGGTTCATTCCCACTTGCGAGCTGCGGTGCACTAAGACACATTCAGCCTAGGTGTCGTAATCATGTGAATAGAAGTAAGAATTTGGATTTCACTAGTAAGGTTGACTTTCTTGCCAATTAAGTCAGCCACTTAACTGAGATGATGACTCGATTAACTCAATCATCTGCTGCTTCTAAGAAAGTTTGGATCAAGATGAGCAACCTCGAAGATCATGAGAATGGTCGTGCTCTTCATGGTAAGGGCATTCAAATTTCTCCCTAATTTGGTGTTTAGGTGCATGCATGTGCAGTTCATTGTATCCATTCATTCATGCATACATTCCATTTATTTCCTTCTATGATTGTTGATGTTTTTATTTCTTCTACATTTATTTGCTTTCAGTATTGTTTCAAAAAAAAATTGAAAAATGTGAAAAATACAAAAATAATTTTTGTTTGGGCAAACGACACATCGTAATGATTTGAAACGTGACATGTATGACGAAGTAAGCATTTATCTATTTTATATTGTTATTTCCATTGCTTGGTTCAGTTTAATGTGGAGTATTTACTATATGTGTCATTATGTAATCATTTGCACTGCACATTGGGGTCAGTTTAATCGTTTAATGAACATAGTTTGCATATAAGATGTTATTTACGAGAAAAGCGACAGAAAATAAAATCTGCTCAACTTCTGGGAGAGAAGAAAATTTATCATATAATTGAGCTCATTTTTAGGTCATAAAATTTATTCGGATTTGACTTTATTTGTAGGTATCATACTTATTTAACAAGTGATGTTTTGCATGTCCTTTCTTATAAATTTAAGGTTTGAAGTCGTTTTCACGAGAAAATAGTGGCACATTACACACATGAGTCACTTATATACTTTACTCCGTCTTGAACTTAACTGCGTATGTGGGAAAGTTATTTTGATAATGCATGACTTATGATTTGCATGCTTGATCTTAGCCATAGAAGTGTCGAGTGTTTATTGTGCTTCATTTGCGTGTTTCGGAAAAATATGCTATGCTTCTAAATTTTTGGTGCTTTTTCTGTCAATTGAGGTGTCGCCAGCCTATCGCTGAACATGCTCGAGTGACACCAGCAGAAGCTGACTCGCTTGCTTATCGTTCGATGGTCACTTGAGCAACAGAGCGTAAGTTTGTGGGTTGAAGGGGTTTTCACGCATTTTTTGCCCATTTTTCTTAGGATTTCTCAATTTTTTCAACACCCACTCAACATTTCATTTTCCCAATCATTTTACCTCACTTAATCAACTACATTGTGCAACTACATCATCGATACATTGAGTTTCAAAGGTAAACCTTGAAAAACTTGGTTTTTCGCCATCTTTGCGATTTTCATTGAATTTTTTCATTGTTTGGACATTTTTAGTATGTGTTTGACATTCCACTACATATTTAGGATGTTATCCTAGATTTTTTTATCCATTTTGCACAGTTTTACACAACATATAGGGTTTGTGTATGTTTTTAGCACATTTTTGGCATTCCTAATTGTGAATTGATGTTCATTGTGTTGTTTGGATGTGTGGTGTGTTGGATGTGGCATTGATGAGAGTTAAATTGTGTTGTGACAGGTGGAATGGCCACTTTGGTGTATTTTTGTTCGAGTTGAGGTTGCTCGGTTGTTGATCGAATTTGATTGACTGACACTGGGTTGGTTTGGTAATTTATCGAATGTAGATGAGTTGATGAGATTAGAAAGTTGTTGTTTGGTTGTATTGGGGTCGATGTGTGTGTTGGAGTGGTTTGGTTGTGACACTTGCCCAACACAACCAAACAACAACTATCTAATCACGTCCCTGTGTCTAGACACCACGGCAAGTCTGGGTTGGTTTGGTGATTTATCTAATCACGTCACTACGTTATGACATCATGTCCCTGCGTCTAGGCATCACTACATATCATCATGCATTCATGTTAGGGCTTGTTGTATGTCATTTTATTTGTCTCGTTTTGCATGCATTCATGCATCTCATGCAATCATGAGTTCATTTATCTTATATCAAGATTTTGACTTTGATTGTCTCAATTCTTTCAGATGCTGCCAGAGAGCACATACTACTCCATCCACCCCTAGTGGTTCGACTTCTTACAGTCGAATTAAGTGCATCTCCGCTATTGCCCAAGATGTTTTTGGATTGCAGTTTTCTCCTTGTCTCATCCTTTTTGAACGAGAGCTCATCGTATTTGACTTGTCCCCTGACCTCGCTGCTATTTTCACTTCCAAAGGTTGGGCTAGTTTTAGTTGATTTGACACCCCCGCCGAGCCTTCTTATCCAATAGTTCCATGCTAACATCCATGATGCTAGTGACTCTTTTTTCAGGTTTTTCTTTGAGGTGAGGTGGTTAAGATTAATCCGGATGTTATATCGAGTCTTATTCACATTCCGAGAGTCATCCACCCCCTGTTTCCGTATCTTACTCCCGATTCACTTCCTTCGGACACTTTAGTCCATTCCATGGTGTTTAAAACACCGATGGAAGGTGGTTCAGGTGCGATGTGCACTGGTTCTCTATCCACTGATCGTCAGATTCTATTGCGCATTGTGTGCATGAATCTTTGGCTGATTTCTTACACTTCTTCATTACCGATGGAGAAGGCTCATTTCCTTTAGGCCCTGCTGCATGGTGATTCTATTGATCTTCCCACTTTCATATGCCAGCAAATCTTGAGGGCTTTTCGTACGACGGGTACGAGGGTTGGGCTACCCTATGCCTGCCTTATTCATAGATTAATCACTTTCTTAGGAGCTAGTTTCCATGAAGGGGAACCGAGGTGGGTTTCCCGGTCGATTGGTCAGTCGGTCTCATGCTTCATCCGAGCCAGCACAGCCAGTTGACTCGTCCACTTCTTGGGCTCCTCATATTCCCGAGTCTGCCCCTTCCACGTTTGCTCCCATCGACCCAACAGTTGCTCTTTTGGCACAGGTGATCATGTTCATCGAGCAACAGGCTCGTATGATGACGGAGATTACATAACTGCATGTGACATGTGATTGACTCACTGCCAATGTTCCTTCACTTTGGGGTGCAGTTAGATATGTACAATATAGACTCTGATGGATACGTCGTCACTGGAATAACGATGAGGCATTCGAGGAGATGACAGATTTCGATGATGCTATCGGTGCTACATAGATTTAGGCTTATCCCTTGTCATTGTGAAACAAAAAAGGGGGAGTAGATGTAGTTTTTGGAGTCTGTATCTAGATTTTTGTGCTTACATGATTTATGATTATTCTAAAATCTAGATGTAATTAATGTTTTACTATATATAACGTTAATATCATTGTTTCAAATTTATTTGCACTTTATGTTTTGCATTTTATGCCTGATAGGTCGTTGGGGTGAGACATAGATATATTTACAAATTGATATCATTTTATGTCTGATGGGTCGTTTGGGTGAGACATAGATACATTTACCTATTGCTTAAACATATTGAGAGTTTGCAGTTAGGGGGAGCACATGCATATTTGTTGGATTTCAGTTTCGCTAAATTAAGTTTTTGAAGTTTTTATAGTGTCAATGTTTATTTTTGGTATGTTGGGTTGCATAGATACTATTTCTTAGTTTAGCTATTGATACATAACTGAAAAAATATGCATACAGTTGCTTAAATGACTTTTTACACTTAACTGTTTGAGTTGCACTCATTGTTGAGCCTATTTCCCACATATTTTACACTGTGTGTTTGAGTTGTCTATTTCTGGAAATAGATACTGAAGATTTCATTCAAGACAGTTTTAGTTTGAGTCTGAGTCATTATATTGAGTTTGTAATTTTTCATTTGATTACTGCCTTGAATTAGATTATAGTTTTATCACAGAATGCTAAAGGGGGAGTTTGTTATGTTTTAGTTGATTTTGTGATTGGCAAATTCTGTGAACAAAATGATTTAAATTGATAGAGTGTAAAAGTTCAAGAAGTAATGTGTAATTTGTTTAAAAGTTAGTTAAATAGGTCTAGGGTTTTGAGTTTGGAATAATGAGGAAAATGTTGTGAATTTTCGTTGGACTATTGCTAAGGGTTGACTCGAGCTACAAGAGCATAAACTGCATCGCTAGACTATCGTCCCTCCTTTGCTCGAGCAACAGGGTTAGACGTGAATATTTTATTTCGTGTTTAAAAGCTTTTTTCCCATCCCACTTGTTTTAAACCCTACCTATAAATATTCTAAAGCCACAAAACGAGATTTCTCAAGGTTGAACATTGAGCAAACTTTGTGCTTTCATATTCTCTTCATCTTTGAAGCTTTCAACCTTCATGTTTCTTTGATGTACTTTTTCTTGGTGGTGAAAAACATCAGATTTTGAATCCAAATACCAAACCACTGATTCCCATATATATGTTAGAGTTATTGAAGATCGAGGAAGGTAACCGCAAAAATTTTATAATCAATGAGGCACACAAACACCAATAGTCGTCCTAAGAGATTCAAATCGTAGACCATCTAATGGTTTGGTAAATAGGTCGGCTAATTGGTTCTCTATAGAGATATACTCAAGAGTTACAACACGAGTCTCCACAAGTTCTCGAATAAAATGATGTCGTATATCAATATGTTTTGTCCGAGAGTATTGAACAGGATTTTTGGAAATATTAATAGCACTAGTGTTATCACAAAGCACAGTCATAGTACCTTGATCAATTACATAATCACTCAACATCTTCTTTATCCAAAGCATTTGAGTGCAACAACTTCTTACAACTATATACTCAGCCTCTGTCGTGGAGAATAAGATAGAATTTTGTTTCTTACTCATCTAAGCAACAAAATTAGCACCAACATAAAATAGCCTCTCGAAGTACTTTTCTATCATTGACATGTCCAATCCAATCAACATCGAAATAGCTAGTAAGATCAAGATTAGAGTCCCAAGAGTATATGACCCCATAATCAATGGCTCCATTTATATATCTAATGATACATCACATGACGCTTAGGTGAGATTCTTTCGGATCAGCCTGATAGCGTGCCCAAACCACTTCACTAAAGGCTATGTCTGGTCTACTAGCAGTGAGATAAAGTAAATTACATATCATACTCCTGTATAGTGTCTAATCAACACTTTCACCTGTAAGATCATAACCTATCTTGACACTGGCGCTCATGGGGGTTCTAGTGTGTATTTTGTTATCTAGCCCAAACTGCTTGATAATGTTTTTTGCATACTTCGATTGAGATATGAATAGCTCATCAACAACTTGTTTAACTTGGAGACCTAAAAGGTAATTTAATTTTCCAATCATACCCATCTCAAATTCTTACTTCATGCATTCAGTGAAATCATAAGCAAGAGAATCAATAGGAGAACCAAAAATGATGTCATCAATATAGATCTGAGCTATGGTGATGGTTTCTTCAATATGTCTGATGAATAGTGCTATATCCGCACCACATCTTGAGAAACCAAGTTCTAAGAAATATGTAGTAAGTCTATCATGCCAAGCTCTAGGAGCTCATTTAAGATCATATAAAGCTTTATTAATGTGGAAATTTAGGATCAATAAATCCTTTAGGTTGTTCAACATATGCTTCTTCCTGAAGTGTTAGGTTTTTAATTATGTAGTTGGCAATTCTGTAAACAAAAGGGACTTAATTGTAATTGTTGTAAAAATTCAAGGAGTAATGTGCAATTATATGAAAATAGGTTTTTGTACGTCTAGGGTTCATGTATGGCAAAAAGAAAGAAAATACGACACGGATTTTCTCTAGACTGTCGCCATAGATTGGCTTGAGCGTCAAAAATAGAATCTTCTTCTCTCAACTATCGCCATGCCTTTGCTCGAGCAATAGCCTGTCGCTGAGCCCTCGCTCGAGCGACAGTATTGTCTGAAAAATTTTTATTTCGCTATTTAAAGGCTTTTTCCCCGATCCATTACTTTCCTAACCTAACTATAAATACCAAAACACATCTGAACGTGATTGGAAAAGGTTGATCATTGAGAGAGCTTCATCAGAGAAAATTCTTACATATTCCTTCTTTCAACCTTCGTCATGTGAGATTGTTTTGGTGAGCAAAACATAAGGATCACTTATATCATTTACTTCATGGGTAATTTGAGTTAGATTTGTAGGAAATTTTATTGTTCATTGCATATACTTATGACTGCTTACACTTACTTAATTAATATGTTTTATGTTATTATTTACCCCTTGTCATTTTGTGATAAAAATGAGAAGTAGTAGTTGGGGGATATTTTTGGGGCAGTATATGTATATCTAAATTTTGATGCTTAACTTGATGTATCTATTTTTGGTTATCTAGATGTAATTAATACTCTTGAAATATATATAACATTTTTTACTCAAAGGCATTTTACATTTTAATTTCAGTTCTACTAAATTAAGTTTGATATTTTAGTAGTATCAATGTGTCTTCTTGGTATGTTGGGTTGCATTGGTACTATGTCTTGATTTAGCATGCATGATTGAAACTGAATAATACTATTTCTTTCGTAAATTGCCTATATTCCATAAACTGCTTGAACTGTTTTACATATATTGTATTCCACACATTTTACACTAGTGTTGAGTTGTCTATTTCAGGAAATATGTGTTAATTAAAAATGTAGAATTCGTTCAAGTCAGTTAGTTGTGTCATAGGTTTTTGAGTCTATTATATTTGATTACTGCCTTGAATTCAGTTTGTAGTTTTGCCATAGAATGCCAAATTGGGAGCTTGTTAGGTTTTTAATTATGTAATTGGCAATTCTGTAAAAAAAAGGACTTAATTGTAAATANCTATGTCTTGATTTAGCATGCATGATTGAAACTGAATAATACTATTTCTTTCGTAAATTGCCTATATTCCATAAACTGCTTGAACTGTTTTACATATATTGTATTCCACACATTTTACACTAGTGTTGAGTTGTCTATTTCAGGAAATATGTGTTAATTAAAAATGTAGAATTCGTTCAAGTCAGTTAGTTGTGTCATAGGTTTTTGAGTCTATTATATTTGATTACTGCCTTGAATTCAGTTTGTAGTTTTGCCATAGAATGCCAAATTGGGAGCTTGTTAGGTTTTTAATTATGTAATTGGCAATTCTGTAAAAAAAAGGACTTAATTGTAAATATTGTAAAAAGTCAAGGAGTAATGTGTAATTATATGAAAATAGGTTTTTTAGGTCTAGGGTTTCGTGTATGGCAAAAGAAGGAAAATACGGCTAGGATTTTTGCTAGACTGTCGCCAAGGATTGACTCGAGCGTCAAAAACAGAACCTCCGTCGCTCGACTGTTGCCATGCCTTTGCTCGAGCAACAGCTTGTCGCTCGACTGTCCCTGAGCCCCTCTTGAGCGACAGTGTTGTCCAGAAAATTTTTATTTTGCGATTTAAAAGCTTTTTCTCTAACCCATTACTTTTTTAACCAACCTATAAATACCAAAACACATTTGAACGTGAATAGAGAAGGTTGATAATTGAGAGAGCTTCATCAGAAAGAATTCCTACATATTCATTTTTTCAACCTTCGTCCTGTGAGATTGTTTTGGTGAAAAAAAATCACTTTCAAAATCCAAATAACAACCATTCTTTCATCCGCATCTGTCAGAGTTGCTCAAGATCGAGGAAAGTTGATTGGAGTTCCAGTCGGTGAAGAACAGAGGGTTCTTCATGATCCACAGGAGATAGACATTTCCGCAAGACTAGGAGTACTGTAGGGTAGCAAATTTCAGGAGAGTTTTGAAGATTGCAGCTAAGGATTGGTGTAAGGGAACACAGTTTCCAGGAGAGCTGTAAGAACTTCAGTCGGGAGATCAGATAGTGTGTATCGTCATCTAATCTGGTAGACTGTAAGTGTTTGAATCGTTTATTGTGGATTGAATGGCAAAGTGCCATGAGTTTTTTTTAGTTGGGTTTCTTTGTGATCATACCGTGTGTTGTTACTGCTTTCTTTATTGATTATATAAACTGCGGTATTTAAACATAGGTTAAATTGACTTGCATGTTTAGTCATCTAGAGATAATTAATTGGTGACATGTTGCTAATTAATTAATAATTTTAATTCCACATAATATACCTATTCACTCCTGTTTAGGTATTGTTTGGCTCGAATTTCGTAAATTTGATGAAGTATTCCATTCAAGAAAGCACTATTGACATCTATATGATATAATTTAAATCCTAAATGTAGGAAATGGCGGGAGAATTCTAATGGATTCAAGTCTACCTACTGGGGCAAATGTTTCATCAAAGTCAACTCCTTCTACCTGAGTATATCCTTGGGTAAATAACCTAGCCTTATTTCTAGTTATAATACCTTGATCATCGATTTTATTCTTAAATAGCCACTTAGTACCTATAACATTACAATCATCAGGCATAGGAACTAAAAGTCATTCATTGTTTCTCACAAACTAATTTAGCTCATCAGGCATGGCATTTACCCAACATTCATCTCTAAGAGCATCTTCGGCTTTCTTAGGCTCAATTTGAGACTCATAACTAGTATAATTCAGGTTGTTCAAAACCCTCTTACGAAGTCTCATCCATTCATCTAAATTTCCTATAATATTCTCTGTAGGATGATTAGTCTTAACTCTGGACGAAGGTTCCTTAGAAGGCTTAGTTTTAATATCAGGTAAAAACACCTGATTAGGTGTATCTAAATCATTAGAAGTGTGTGAGGGATGGGGAACTAAAGTTTCTTTCGGTACAATTACCATGGTAGGATCAACGCTCGAGTGTTCCAATTCTATCCAATCTCCCTCTCACTACAGGCATCATCAACCTCTACATTGATGGACTCCATCACAACCCGTGTACAAGAATTATATACTTGATAGGCTCGACTATTTCTAGAGTATCCTAGGAAAATTTCTTCATCACTTTTGGAAGCAAACTTTCCCAAATTCTCTCTATCTCTCAAAATATAACACTTGTTGCCAAACATACGAAAGTACTTGATAGTAGGTCGTTTACCTTTCTAGATCTCATATGGTATCATATCAGTTTTAGGTTTAAGATAAACCATGTTTACCATAAAGCATGGCTCTAGCCATTTCTTGAAGCACACAATTTTTCCTCTCAACTACCTTATTTTGTTGTGGAATGATCGGCGAGAAGAACTTATGCTAGATTCCCTCCTCTAGGCAAAAGTTCTTAAATTAGAGTTTCCAAACTCTTTTTCATGATCACTATGAATTCTCGATATGGTAAAGTCGTTCTCATTCATAAGCCTTTTGCACAATGATATGATAAGACTAAACACCTCAGATTTTTTTTGTCAATAGCTCAATTCAAGTATATCGAGAGAAATCGTCAACCACAACCAAAATATAGCGTTAACCTCCAAGACTCTCGATCCTAGATGGTCCCATTAAGTCCATATGGAGTAATTCAAGCTGCTTGCCTATCAAGATTTTAGAATTTTTTATGAGTTACCCTAATCTGTTTACCTTATTAACATGAGCCACATAGAGTGTTATCAATATTTTCAAGGTTAGGTAAACAATTAACAAGTTTCTTCTTGGCAAGTTTAGACAAACTCTTATAGTTCATATGACCAAAGTGTTGATGTCACGATTCAATTACATCAATCTTGGCACTACTGCACATGTAGTTCGGATTAGGAAGAACTCCATAACAATTGTCCAAAGTTCTTACACCTGTGAGGAGAACGTTACCAGTAGTATCATACACAGTGTGCCTTTTTTGGACAAGACTAACCTCAAAATCAGTATCGCATATTTAACTAATGCTTAACAAGTTGGACTTTAACGATTTCACATAAAGCACATCTGAGATAACAGGTAATCCAGATATATAAATGATACATTTACCTAAAATAGGTGCAGTAGCCCCATCTCCAAAAGTAACCATGCCGCCATTCCAATCATCGAGAGAGGAGAACAAAGCTTTATCACCACGTATATGTCTAGAACATGTACTATCAAGATACCACATAGAGTTATTTTGAGCTTTAAGTGCAATATGGACAACATAAAAATTCAACTGATCATCGACCTAGGAAGATCACTTTTCTTAACACAAACTTTCTTAGATGTAGAAGTGATTATAGCCAGTTGAGTCATCATCTTAGTTAAGTGGCTAACCTGATTGGCGAGGAAATCAACCTTGCTCAAGAAATCCTGACTTTTATTTCTAGTTGTGAGTTTATGTCACCTAGGCCTTGTGTGTCTCAGTGCACCACAATGGTGACATGTGGGAATAAACCTAAGTTCAAACTAGCTCGAAGGTTGTTGTCGATTTATAGGACGATTGACCCTACATTGTCTAATAGGTCTTGATCCTAAGACATTCTTGCCCTTTGGTTCAGGATTAATAGTGTTCCTAGCTTTGTAGGTGGATGTGACGAACGTGGTCTTGGAAGTACTAAGAGCAGTATTACCATTTTGAACGTATCCTACACCATGCCTATTTTCAGCAGACTTGTTCATCCCGAATAGATTATCAAGTTTCTAAGTACCATTTGAGAAAGAATGCAGTTGAGTATTATATTTTTTATGATCACTTATTAATGGTTTAACTTTGGCTGCTAAGTTCTCATTAACAAGCTTCGATTCACTCAAGATTTTTGGTAGAGTCTTGAAGGTCACCTATGATTCTCTCTCTCTCTCTTTCAAGTTCATTAACCTTTTTCAGTACAACTTTATTGACCTTCTTGATTTTAAAATTCTCCTCAAATAACATACGATAAAACTCATGAATATCGGTCTCATCCTTAGAATCTTCCTTAGATTTTTCGCTCTATTCATCATTCTCCACCATTTCACTTTCCTTATCAAATTCAATCTTAGCTACAGATGTGAAGGCCATAAAATGTTTTTCATCCCCACCACTAAATGTATCACTCTAAATATTTGAATCTGATTCTTCATCACTCGAGGTCACTGCTAATACATTATGTCTTTCTTTATTCAAATTCTTCTTCAAGTTAGAACATTCATTTCTTTAGTGACCAAAACCCTGACACTTATGATATCTAACATGATGGATTTTCTTATTAGATGTCCTAGGGTTATTCTTCTCATGCTTATTTTTTGAGAATTTATTGGGGACATCATTTTTCCGATCTCGAGGCTTTCTCATATTCCTTATCACTTTCTCGAATTTTTTAACGAAATAAGCTATTTCGTCGTCCCTTAGGGTTTCAACATCAGTTGAATCACTCTCTTCTTCCCTAATAGTGTTCATGTCTATGGATTTAACATTTTTCGATTGAGATATGGTGAGCTTATACGTTTGGAAAGATCCTATGAGTTCCTCTATCTTAACAGCATCTAAGTCGTTACTTTCTTCAATCGCGGTGATCTTAGGTCTAAACCTTTCAGGTAGGGATCTAAGGACTTTTCTAACAATTTTAGATTCAGAGATCTTCTCATCTAGGTTGAAACTCGAATTTACTATATCATTAAGCTTCGCATAGAATTCATCAACGATTCATCGTCCTTCATTCTAATTTCTTCAAACTTAGAGGTTAACATCTGCAATTTAGATTTTTTTAACAGTTTTAGCTCCCTCGTGTGTGGTTTCTAATATATCCCAAAAATTTTTAGCAGTTTCACACATCAATACTCTCCTAAACTCTTCAGCAGACATATTCATGAACAGGGCATGAAGACCCTTACTGGTCCAATTACACTCAACTACATCATCTTTAGTCCAAAGTGAAATATCAGTGGGTGTAACTATACCAGCAACACTGGTTGAAGGTGCAGTCCACCCAGTTTGAATGCTAATCCAAATACACTAATCCAATGGTTTAAGGAAGGCTCTCATTCGAACTTTCCAATAAGTATAGTCGCTTCCGTCGAAAAACGGAGGCACGGACAAGGACCGACTTATCTAGAATTATTTAAGGGCCAGAACACGAAATCAGGCTCTGATACCAATTGAAATAACGAGATTTGACCCAAACTACACTTAAAAGGGGGTGAATATGTGATTATATGAAATAAAAACTTATAATTAACTAGAAACAATTCACTATTAATTATCTCTAGATGGTTAATCAATCAATCCAATTATTCTAAGTTGAAATGCCGCGATTATATTGTAAATAATAAATAACAAGCAAATTCGCCATAGCAGTTTCGTATTTGGATTATAGATTTGATGTTTTTCACCGCCAAGAAAAATCAAGTATGAAGGTTGAAAGCTAATTTTATCAAGAAGATACGAAGAGTGTAATTTTTCTCAATGATCAAATTTAGAATTTACGTTCATAGGCGTTTGGTATTTATAGTTTAGGTTTTGGGGTTGAATGGGCCGGACAAAAAGCCTTAAAAGTGCGAATTAAGATTTTTCGGATGATACTATTACTCAAGCGAAGGTTGGGCAACAGTCGAGCAACTGGTTGTTGCTCGAGCGAAGGCAAAGCAACAGACATGCGACAATGTTACTACGATTAATACTCGTATTTTGTACTAGAAGGTTATGGGATTGGAAGATTCTCCAAACAGCTGGAATGATTGTAGGAATTCACCTCATTTCAATGTTGGTTTTATAAATTCATTGTACGTGCCAACTTTACTGATTGAAGCAAATCACCCACAGCCTATACAATGCTTTTAATAAACTAAGCAATTACATTTAATAGCGTGTCTTATGTTGACAAGAACGAACTACTTATCATCTATAACCCAAAAATCATGGGGATCTGAATCATCAACTGCGTTCAACACCATTTCACCTTTGCCAAGTGCACTCCGAAGTTCTTCTCTCTTCTTATGCATATCCAACCAGTGTTCTGGCTCCTCAAATAAACGCAAGATCTGCAATAAAATAAAAAGAATAAATAAATGTAAATGTCCTTCCTTGGACATAGGTAATACGGGCACATTCACTAGTCATATTTATAACTTGGAGACCTTTCCTACAATTGATTGTCAGCTAGAGGTCTAGCACTAATTTATCAACTTAAATTTCAAATGAAGATCTCTCAGGGTATAAATGAACAAAATACATTCAAGGAATCAAAACGAAGAATTCAACATTTAAATTGCTTCACTTTATTGACATGTTGGTGATCAAATATATTTCCTTACTCGGGCTTTACCTACAATAGTGGTTGACAATTGGTGAGTGAGATGTAAAATGCACGATGTTCCTAGAATTCAAAAAAGATCTATATTCGTAGTGAAAGATCAAAAAGATTACAGTTTTCATTGTTGGCCTTCTAGAAGATGAATGCAAGAGACACAGGCGAGCTGCAATCATCATTGTTTTCATCTCATCCTTGTCATAGTCTTCCTCAAGGTCAGGATCAATTAGTCGCTCACATAGGCCGCAGGTGAGCAGAGACCTTGCCTGCATATTTCTTCGGAATTTAATTGAAAGAAGAAATCTACCATAAAAGTTTATTTCTGATTGAGGTTGATTCATTTACATTACCCAGAGTACCAAGCTTTCACGATTGGATGGTGAGTTTGATTGAATAGCTTCTTTCCCAGTAATTAATTCCAAGAGTACGACTCCATAAGAATAAACATCTATTTTTTCATCAACTTTTCCATACATCATGTACTCAGGAGCCAGGTATCCAAATGTTCCTACAACATTAATTGGCTTTGCATATGCAGATGATGACTGCTGAGTTTGCTGATGTACAATTGCTGCCCCAAAATCTGACAGCTGAAAGGTGGAAAACAGAGTTAGTTTTCATACATATATGATTATGTAAAAGTGTTTTATGTTGGGCAATTTTTGTTGCTTGTGCAGTCTGCATCTGAACAATCCATGAAAAAAGAACATGCACAAATTGTATTATTTAACTCTGAGTTTGATATGGAACTTCTTGATATTTTCGAACTTCAGTACCAACTAGCTCTATTTGTGTCTCTGATGGTACCATGTGTCGGCATTTGAGTCACTTATCAAAGGCCATATCTCCTATTTCCTTTCCTTCTTTTTCCTTTTCTTGCTTTTGAGTGTTCCAGAATCTATACTGACAAAATTCCAGTTCTTGGAATGATTGTTATGTTGCAAATGCATTATCAATTATCTATAACGATCGATACATTTAATAGTGCAGTAAAAATGGTACTCAATGAAGACTTACTTGTGGTTTGCAGTCTTCGGAGAGGAGGATGTTAGATGACTTCACATCCCTATGGATGATGGGTGGATAGAAAGAATGAAGGTATTCCAACGCCCGTGCCACACCAACTGCAACTTGCATCCTCTCTTTCCAAGTAAGATGTTTGAGTCTTTGTTTCAGGCTTGAACTTAGTAAGTTATAAACAATTGCACATATATCTTTACTGTAACAGTATCCAAGTAGGTGAATCATGTTTTCATGGCTCAAGCAACTTGATATCTCCACTTCCCGGAAAAGATCCTCTTCAGATAATCGGGAGGACTTGAGGACTTTCACTGCCACAGCCTGATCATTGTTAAAAACAGCTCGATAAACTTGACTATGTCCTCCTTCTCCAATCAACATATCGGGACTAAAATTTTGTGTTGCACACTTTAACTCGTCAAATGTATAGCGCCTGGTGTATCCCTTCACTTGTAATGTTGCTAATCTTTGGAACAATTCTGGAGTTACAACATCATAACCTTGCAAGTTTTTCTTCATGATTGGCCAGTTTCTACTTTCATTTTGTTTTGGTTTTGATGATGTTGAGGAACATGGCATTGACGAAGATTTTTGGAACAGAGGCTTAGTTCCTGGCTGATCACAGCTGTTGGATCCTGATAAAGATGACACAGAAGGTCGAAGAAGTTTAATAGAGGATCCTTCCTGCAAAGATCTAAGAAGTTTAATAGAGGATCCTTCCTGGGAAGATCCCTCTTTCTGGAATAAGATTTTTCCTCCATTATCCATTACTAGAAGGGTGCAAGTGGGAGGTAATGCTTTCAAACATTTTGCAATTGTTGAATCTTTTGGCCTGAAAACAGTAACTGGTTAGGGCAAGAAATGCAGAATCTATGTTGAATTACCATGTGAAAGATAGATGATGACCATACCACGGACTTGTGCATCCCACCACAAGAATTGTTGCAAAATTTAATCGAACTTGGTGGCTTAATTCAGTAATGTAATAGTTTCGTGGACAAACCTTGACTTCAAAATCCACCTGAACAAGTCATTAACCGAAGGTATCAAACATCCTAACAATCAGGGCATCAAAAGTTCTCAGAAATTTAACTCAACTATAGGTTTTATAAAAAAATAAATAAATAAATAAAAAATGCTCACCTGCTTCGACTTGCATAGATCTTCATGGATGTAAAAGGTGTTAGGATCAAATGTATCATCTGATCCCCGAACATGAATAGCCAGAACATAGTCTCCTGCTCCCACAACCGAATTTAGCAAACGGAGAAGCATTTCTCTGCTGGAATTATCAGATTTTAGACCGACTATGATTCTTCTTTTCACTGTTCTGTTTCCGAGCAGTGAAAAGATTCCTTTGTTGATCTTGGGGTTACCAAACATCATAGATAGATTGGTTTTCAATGAAAAGGGAGCATCCCATTGCACTGATTGACTAAGACATCAATTTTCTTAACTAAGTGAGATATGAGTGTTGGCGATCAAGAATCTGGTAATCCTAGCCTTGTCCAACATGGTAGATCTTGATTTGATTCATGTGGCCCCTTTCATAAATTCCAGTAGCTGTTGTATTAATTTAAGCATTTACTAATATCTGGTAAGTAATTCAAAAGAAACAGCTCAATGTCATGGATCAGAGCAAACTTATTCTCTGAATAGGCATGAAACTTCAGGAAATTCCATATCGATTCTAGAATAATATAGTAAGGCTCATTTGGCAGGGCTTTCGTAGAAGAGATTGTTGAGAAGACTATTTTAGGTCAACTTTATATAAAAGTTCTTCTAGCCAAATAAAAAACTATCCTTCGGTCTCACAAGCAGCTTTTGACCTTTCAAAAATCCCGTCAAACAAGCCCTAAATTTAATCGTTATTTGATTCTTGCGTCATATCATGTTTTTTTCAAGGGGGTTCTGCTTTGTGTATATCAAAAAGTTGTATGTCTTGCTATAGGTCACAAAAATTGTGTTATATGTAAGAATGTGAAAATGTGACATTTTAAATGTGTTTTACTTATGAGTATGTGAAAAAGGTGAGCTATGATATGTGGGTGCGTGAAAATGTGACAAGTTAAATGGATATTACTCATGATTATATGAAAATGTGACACGTTAAATGGATATTACTCATGATTATAGGAAAATGTGACCTATTATATAACACATTTTACTTGCATGTGAATTATGAACAATATGTCTTGCATATATACTTTTAAGTATATGTGACCCGTGGAATATACTTATACAGAAGAGGTAACAAAATTAAACATTAAATGACTCATCATTAGAAACGACATAATAATTTCCCAGGATGTTCTTTTATTATAAATTTGACATTATTATCCAAAAATATTTCTGAAATTGGAGAATATATAGTTGACAAAACCTGATTTCCGAACACAGTGAAGAGAATTGAATATAACAAGGCTTCGGTTGAATCGCATCCTCAATAATCTAGACATAGTAAAATAGCAAATCTGTTGGTGTTTAACATGGGTAAGCCCAATGGTCAAAACGGAATATATCCTCTTCATTACCAGACTGGCCGACATGAAGTAGGTTTCATTAAATGGTATGAAGTTAACATAGTGTCATGCTCAACATTTTCTATTGGATTCATTGCAAAAGAAATTTCATAACACATGGTCATATCGAGTGGAGAGTGGAGTATGGACCCAAACTGAGTAATGATTCGGAATGGTAGCTATTCTCATTTATAGGGGAATGGGATGAAAATAGTCGGCACACTCCTTATCACCAAAAGGTCCAGGCTTAAAATTTGTCACCTTTCTAGTCTTGTAATATGCATAATTTTGTTTTCAAGTTCACTCAAAGATTCAGTTAGGATTCCCAACGCGCCAACACCTGTCCCATACGAAACAAATTTATTGGAGTCCAAAAACAAGTCATTTGTATACCGACGTACATTCAGATCAAAAATTCAAAAAACGTGGAAATTCATATAAGACTACCATCAAAAAGAAATCTTGCCCCCCCCCCCCCCCCCCCC
>CAIGRL010155651.1:0-13800 GCA_903798325.1 Fraxinus xanthoxyloides
AACTCACTCTTTTATTAATGTATGTATGTATATAGATATTGAATAGAATTATTCGACATAATAACATGGATTATTTATACTTGCGTTTAATATTACTTTATTGCTGCATGTTTTGATGATCCTTAGCATTATACTGTTTTAATGATCACATTTTTATATGTATAGTACATCAACTAGTTTAACAAAATATTCAAATATCTATATATAAAATGCATAGAATCTAAATATTTTTAATCGTAGTATGCAAATAGCATTTAATACATGTTTGGTTTATACGAAAATTAAGTTTCTATTTGGTAAAATTTAAAATTCAGATTTTAACGTTAGTCAAAGTTATCAATTAATTTTAACAACACATTTTATGTGATTTACAACTTTTCAACCACATATTTTATCATCTTTTATGAAAATTTATTAAAAATCTGATTTTAATTGCCACCAACTAAGGGTTAAATTTTTAGTAAACTTTGATAAAAATTGATGAAGCGCGTGATTGAAAAGTTGTGAATCTAATAGAATATATGATTAAAATTAATTATTAACTTTGAGTTAAATTTTAATTAATTTTTTTAATTAAACTGAGTAAAGTCTTAGATAAGTAATAAAAGTTAAAAATGGAAAAAAGAAGAATAATGTTATTCATAGTAAGCCAATCGATTAATGTTAGAGCCTGTTTGATAGGCCATTATTTTTCATGAAAAATGGAATTGAGATTCCAATTTCCACTTTTACAATCTTTAATAGCTAAAATTTTTCATGGAAAATGTTTTCCTCCCACCCGCCATGTGTCCCATTTTTTCATGATTTTGTGGAATTGGAACCACCAAAGTGGTGGGGAAATGGTTTCCTACTTTTTTTGGCAATGAAAACAAATTTTATGGACAATTGTAAAAAAAAAAATTTCATTTAATGGACAATTTTCATAAAAAATAAAGTCAAACGAACAACAAAAAATCCAAAGTTTCAATATTTTTCCAATTGGAAAGTAATACCAATCAAATATAATTAATTGACAATTTTCAGGAATACAATTCTAGACAGTTCAATTTTATGAAATTCATTTTCTTTCCACCCAAATTTCGCTCTTACAACAAAACGGACTTTTATTCTACAATGTGATACTATCGTGAAAAGTTGTAAATATCGTTGACGACTTTGCGAAACAAAAAAAGTGTGCTAAATGACGGTTAACTCCTAGAGACCAAAATGACGAGAGTAGGTCTGCGGGCAAGGGCCCTCAAAGCAAAAGAAATATTAGGGGAAATTGGGGATCTCATTCTTTCAGGCTCTGAGACACAACAGAGAGAGCAAGATAAAGCAAAAACCAATCAAAATTGAAATTTTTGGTATGCAAAGTCTCACTCAAATCTCCTACTGCTTCTGTTTATATCACTTACATATTATTCATACATACACTCGCTCTCTATACATATATCTGACTTTTTTTTCTGATGAGATTTGCCCTTGAATCAGTTTCGAAAACCCTTTATTGTAATTATCGCAATACTGGGATTTTAGGATTTAATTGGTATTCTGTGTTGAGATTCTTCCAGATCGTGCGGAATCCCTATTATAATCTAGTACTAATTTGGTTTGTATGGCCTTCCGTTAAGGGTTGATTAAATGTTGATTGCATGCTTAGGCATGTCTTTTTCCATTTTGGGGGGTAAATCCATTATGTTTGCACCAAGAAATTATACATTTTTCATTTTTACAGCATTGTATTTGCTGCTGAAAATTACGGCATGCAATAAAATTTCTTTCTTTTTCTTGGGTCGGGTTGGCGTGGGAGGGGGAGGGATTTTGGGCTGGCAGTTGTTTCTGGGTTTCCTGGTTTTGGTGGGAAGCCAGCTCCAGTGCAAAGTTTCGCTGCTTTTGTAAGCTTGGATTGCAATGAAAAATCAAGAAAATAGTGATTGGTTCTCAGAATTCAGTGTGGGTTTAAATCGGAAGTGTAATACTCAATTTGAATACCCTGTCTCTAGAGACTGAATAATTACCAAATCCCCATATGGCTGTGAATCCCAAACCTTAAATTTACCTGATATCACCAAAAAATTGCTAGAAGTAAAATTGTTCTGCATTCCCATTTGGCTGTTCATTTCTCATATTTAAAAACCTGGAGTGATGGTTTTCAGATTCTTCACACTTAAATACCTTTCAGCCAGTATCCGTACTCTCTACAAATGGTTATCTCTTTGCCAGTTGCGATAATAATAATGTGAGCATGCAGATTTTATTGGTGGACACAAGGCCCAGGTTGTATTTGTTTTGTGACAACACTTGGAGCATAAAGTAATCATGACAGAGAATGCTGAAATTGAGGATCAAGTGGATTTTGATGATGACAATTACATTGAAGAAGAAGATGATGTCGAAGAACCCATGGAGGATGAAGGAGATGGAGAAGGTGGTGAGGATGATGTTGATGAACTTCAAGAGGACATAAGTGGAGATAGTCGGAAAGAGCAGACATCTGGGACGAATGGAAACAATCTTGGCAATGAGCACGTGGAAGATGAAGAAAAGCCTAGCACTCCCATTAAAGATGATGACAAGGAGAAGCATGCTGAACTTCTTGCTTTTCCTCCACATGGCTCTGAAGTTTTCATTGGTGGAATTTCTCGAGATATTTCTGAAGAAGATTTGAGGGAACTCTGCGAACCCTTTGGTGAAATTTTTGAGGTCAGCTTTAGTTCATAGAGGAAAAGTATATTTATATCTTTTATGCTTCTGGTGCTTTCTTTGTCTTGTCAACCACATTTGATATAAATCTGGTAGCTTCATCATATGGCAGATAAGAGTCATGAAGAATAGAGATACTGGTGAAAGCCGAGGTTTTGCTTTTGTAGCCTTCAGAACAAATGATGTTGCGCAGAAGGCCATTGAAGAGTTACATAGCAAAGAATTCAAGGTAGAATTTGCTGCGTTTGTTTCAAAATCTTTGTAATGTCGATAGCTTGCAATCTGGTGTCCCCACTATTTCTATTGTGGTTGGATGCAGTTCTATGTTTTGATTTTTGTTTTTTGATTTTTTGTCTGTTTCCTGACTGAAGGGGAGAACAATTCGGTGTTCACTGTCAGAAACCAAATATAGATTGTTCATTGGCAATGTCCCAAAGAGTTGGACTGATGATGACTTCAGAAAAGTCATTGAAGCTACTGGTCCTGGAGCAGAAACCATAGAACTCATAAAGGTTTGTTTTTATTTATCAGTTTTTCAAATATAATGTCGTGGTGTTTCTTGTTAGATTTAATGTCCTTAACAGTTGGATGTATTTTCTTTAACTACAGGATCCGCAAAACCAAAGCCGTAACCGAGGTTTTGCTTTTGTGGAATATTACAACAATGCCTGTGCTGATTATTCTAGGCAGAAAATGTCAAATGCAAATTTTAGTCTGGATGGCAACACGCCAACTGTGACATGGGCTGATCCAAAAATCACGTCTGATAATTCTTCTGCCGCCGCCCAGGTAATACCTGAGATAGTTGGAAATATACCAAGTTCTAATGTCTAAAGTGGAATTTGACACTTTTCTGGTGCAGTAGTTCTCAAGGTGCTTTAGATTTTGTTATTTCTTGAAATGGTTGAGCTTATGGTTGAAGCAGAGGAACATATGAAATGGAGTTTTCTCCATTATTGTGCACTTTAAAAACAGACCAATGAATGTGGATCTGTATTAGATAAGAATGCATCCTTGCACTGCTTATATTGTTCACGCTACAAATTAACAAAGAATAATGAAATTCAAAAAGAGACTTAGTAGCAGAAAGCAAAGAAATCAAAGAGAGAGAAGCATCCTCTTCTCCTGATGTCAAATTTTAAGGCAGATCATTATGAAGTTAGTGGGTAACCAGGAAAGATTGAAAGGAAACTGGTTAGCCAAGAAGCACTACAGGGCTACAGTGACATGACACTCTAGGACACATAGGATATAAACATTATACCTTAGCCCCTGTTTGAGCCCCACTTTTTTGAGAATAGATTTTTGTAAAAAGTGATTTCTTCTTTAAGAATGCATGGTTAAAAAGTGAAAAATGTTTTGGGTTTACATGCAAAATTATTTTATTGGGAGAATGTGTTGTTGAAAATAAGTTTGGGGGGAAAAATGAGTTTTAAAGAATGGGGTTCAAATAGGGGCTTAATATTTATTGCCCATTTACTTAAAAAAATTGAATTATGAATGCATAAATGTAGCTAAGAAGCATTTAACTGACAACCTTGGGGCACATTGGATTAGAAAATTATATCTTATTATTTATTGCCCATTTTCTTGAACTTGATAAGTTGAATTGTTCCTAAATTAACCAATGTTAGATTGATAATTTCAAAAATAAGAAAGCTACGAGTAGCTGTTTTCAATTTTATTATTTGAGTTGCTGGAAAATGATAAGAGGTCACTGGAGGTAGACAAGTTGTGATAATCACTCTGTTTACTGTTATTTCCTATTTGGTAAGCCTTCGATCCAAATGTAACATGTATTTGGTCATTGAGTGTTTCCCAGCATGTTTCTGACGTGTCCCCAAGATTTTAAGTTAGAGCAATAGTAGAAATATTATTATGTGTGTGTATGTGACACATGTTTGGAGCATGTTGGCATCCATACAAACATTGTTGCCCAAGGAGATTCTCCGTGCTTAGCTGAAGATGGCTGCTGAGTTATGAAAATGAGCATATGGCATCATATCCCCTATTGTATTTCCAAAATCTTTATTTAGCCATCATTCGCCTAATATATTTCATGAGATCCTTACGGGGCGGTATGTAAAAATCATTACTTTTGCTTATAACCCATAAGTCGCATGCATGCATGTACTTAATTTGATACTTCTTAACACCTGAGATGGAAAGTCAAAGTGTTCAAAACATGAACAACTTTAATAGCAAGTCTGGCACTTATTCGGATAAATATATGTGATGTAAATTTTTTACATTTCTCCTTGAACAGTAGCATCCTGGCTTAGGAGCTACTGAAGATTTTTTTCTTCCTCCGCTTTGTTGATGTTACTCCATCTGTGATATGTATGTGATGTAAATTTTTTACAGTTCTCCTTGAACAGTAGCATCCTGGCTTAGGAGCTACTGAAGATTTTTTTCTCCCTCCACTGTGTTGATGTTACTCAATATGTGATATCTGTTTTTCTTGGTAGAAGCTATTCTTCTTGTAAACCCTGATGGATTTTGGTACAGTTTTCCAGATGATGGTGCATATCAAGTTTTTGTTCTTGTGCCTAGATTAGCGGCAATGAGATTACTTCTTGCTAAATCATTGTAGTGATTGTGAATTATAATAATACTTCATTTGTGATGCATTGCCAGGTCAAGGCTCTCTACGTGAAGAACATACCTGAGAATACACCCACTGAGCAATTAAAGGAGCTCTTCCAGCGCCACGGTGAAGTAACTAAAGTTGTTATGCCACCAGCCAAAAGTGGCGGGAAAAGAGATTTTGGCTTTATTCACTATGCGGAAAGATCAAGTGCATTGAAGGCTGTCAATGACACAGAAAAGTATGAAATTAATGGTACGTTCCATATATCCTCTATCTATTATAATGTTCAATAAATTCATAAGCAATAGGTATACTGGATAAGGGTGGAAGTTGGAGCTGCAAAATAGTTTCCGCATGTGTTGTTTCTGATCATATGCCGATTATTTGATTTGATTGATGAAGGCATGAAAAATTGAGATCCTTGATGGAAATTGGGGACCAATCAATTCGTTTATTTTAGTAATGCAACCTATGTTTTGTAATGTTACATTTTTTAATTATCTTCCACTGCAACAATAAATGCTACATTTGATGTATCGAATTCAGACCACTAGTTATAGACATCTGGTTTTGGAATATTATCTTCATCACGAGATGCCTCCACCATTTTCTGCCTATTTATAACTGTACTTGAATTACGACACATCATAGTTGCCAGTGCCTTCTAGCCCCCGTTTGGCATCCATTTTTTTTCCATTCTCATTCTCATTCTTTTTCTCTTTCTTCATTTCAACCACACATTCTATCAATAAAATAATATTACACACAAACCTAAAAATTCTCATTACTTTTTAACCACACATTCTTCCATCAATCACTATTCAAAAACTCATTTTTTCAATAAAATGGATACCAAACGGGGGCNTGAATTACGACACATCATAGTTGCCAGTGCCTTCTAGCCCCCGTTTGGCATCCATTTTTTTTCCATTCTCATTCTCATTCTTTTTCTCTTTCTTCATTTCAACCACACATTCTATCAATAAAATAATATTACACACAAACCTAAAAATTCTCATTACTTTTTAACCACACATTCTTCCATCAATCACTATTCAAAAACTCATTTTTTCAATAAAATGGATACCAAACGGGGGCCTAAAATGTCTGACCTATAATGGTAATTTTCACCTCAATTAATGTGGTTTCACCGTTGCTCCACTTTAAAATCTCATCTAAAAGTTGATATCCAACGTCAGTGCTCCAAAAACACAAGGTAAAAGCTGTTTATCTACTACAACCCACTTGGATGCATTTCCAATTAGTGATTTAAACATAGAATTCTGGAGATGCTAAATCATAAGATGTGTTTTTTATAAAACATACGTTGACATGAACTTCTGGATATACTACATAATCTCTCTCTCTCTCTCCCTCTCTCTCTCCCTCTCTCTCTCTTTGATATTTGCTTGGCTCTGGTGGTTAACCTAAATAAACATTTGGGAAAGGTGGTAATTCAAGCTTGATTTCAATACACAAGCTATTCTCCGTGCACAGTGTGAGTTGTCATTTTCCTGAAGTTTTGTGGTGTAGGCTGCAAATGGTGCTACTCAATGTAGAGTTAGTGGTCTATTTAAACTATATAGATGGTTCTCATGGTTGATTCATGAAGTCTGGTTCTGTGGTGATTGATTTTTTTATGTATGTTTGGATGAGCCCAAGAGAGTATTTTGGACACAACTGATGCTGTCGTGTCTTGAAGGGTGACTGAGGCAATCTCACAATAAAATATTTTGCATGTAAACCCATAACTTTTTCTTACTTTTTAACCACACATTCTCCATAGATTCACTATTCCAAAACTCTTTCTCTCCAAAAAAATAAAAAATAAAAACTCATTTTAATCGTTGTCAAACGTGGGCTTAATATGAGTTGGTGTAGTTGTTTAACTGTACATAGGAAACTTTTTGGTCATCAATCTTGTCAGTAAAAGGCATTGTGACTTTTCAAGAGTAAAGATGTTATTTTGGAAGTCTGCGGCTGATACGAATTGTGAAATACATAATTATAGTAGGTTCTTGGGGGAGCCTTGATCTCTAAATTGAGTTTTTGAAGAATTCAAACCTCCAAAAGCATACCAATGCTAAACAATATCTTCTTCTCCCTTTCAATTTCTTTTACGCTCTTTAAATAGAAAAATAAATTACAAAATAACTTCCATTAATCCTAGAACATAGAGACAACTACCCACTAACACAAAGAATGCTCCTATATCTACATTGATATGTTCAAACTAAAATAATCCATAAAAAAATATCATACAACTAATATAAAAATTCTAAGAATAATCTTCTTAAAAAGGAGGTTGTAACAGTGGCCAGTATGACTCATTAATCTCACATACTTATTTATTTGATTCGAATGCTCTTAACTTTTTTGTTATATCAAACCTTTTTTTCCGAATTTTCTTTTCTATTATTACTATAAATATCGTTAAGGGCCTCGAGTATTCCTTTTTTCTTCATCATAAGTTACTATTGTTTCTTGCATCGCATGAAAGATGTGCGAAAATACCCAATTTGGGTTACCGCAGCAGCTGTCCCAAGCTTTAACCCAAATTGACAATAAAATTATGTCTTGTCTATGGTTTATGCATTTGATCTTTTGTAATTTTGTTTTTAGCAGAAGAAACTTTTCTCCCCAACAGTTCCTTGTACTTGCTTGAAAAGAATTCTTTTCTACCTCATATTGCCAAAATATTTTGCTTGGAAAATGATCAAATATTGTAAATTGCAGGTCATTTGTTGGAAGTTGTTCTTGCAAAGCCTCAGACTGAGAAAAAGTTTGATACGGCTAATCCTCACAATTCCGCACCCATGCCTAATTATATTCCTCATCCTGGATATGCTGGTATACCTTTGAATCCTTATGCTGCACCCATAGCATCTGGGTATGGTGCAGCTGCCGGACTCCAGCAGGTGAGGATCCTGGTTGTCAATTTTCTTATTTGTTTCTTTCAGAAGGATTTTCATCTAATGTATGCACTCACACTTTAGCAGCCTATGATTTATGGAAGGGGACCAATGCCAGCAGGGATGCAGATGGTGCCAATGGTTTTACCAGATGGTCGAATTGGCTATGTTCTGTAAGTTGCTTCAATAATGGTATTTTCATGTGTAAATACAAAGTACAAATATCTTTAACCAAGACATGTTTTGTACAGTCAGCAGCCTGGCGTACAGATGTCACCTCCAGTCAGACCTCGGAGAAATGATAGGAGCAATGGTGCTGGTGGTCTGCAAGCACGAGGAACCAGCAGTGGCAACGATGATTCTAATCGTGGTAGACGCTATCGACCCTATTAGAAGTGTGGCCTCGAGTGTAGTTATTGTACTTGAATCCCTAGTTTGTGGAAAAAAGGGTCAACTTAATTTAGTCTTTAGATACCATGAAGCAGCTTACTTAGGTTTTGTCATGAGTGGCACAGGTTGGAGATCTTGTTATAGCTGCATGATCATTTGTCGTGTTGTTTACGTTTAATTTCGTTTTATTGGAGGAAACATAGTTGAACTTCTGTTGCTAAATATGCACAATACGTGCACTTTGTTTCACTTTATGAAAATTTACGTTTGGTTAAGATTAAGGTTTTGAAGACCTTCATATGTCTTCTAATCAAAGTGGATTGGTGCTGTATTGCTTAACTAGTTGTGCTTTAGGCAAACTACCCTAAGCTATTGTAATCACTATTGCTGGATTTATGAAAAAAAGGGAACATTGATATGATGAGGCACAATGTACAAGATTGTACTAGTAGTCGACTAAATGAATTGAACACGCTATTTTTTATTATATAAAGTCTGTTCTATACTGAAAGTGGATACACACAGCTTTGAGCCTATAACTTCAATATTTGTACCATAAAAAATAATAATATAAATAGGATTTATAACAGATAAGCACACTATATATTTCTTCTGCAAGTCCCATGAACAAATTTATGCAACAGGAACCTCGACAGGATACTTATCGATACAATCAAACCAGGGATTACCCTTGCACTCTTTAGCTGGAATTTCCCTCAGTGCACTCCAAACAGCACTATTACACTTGAAACCTGACCCGAACGCAATCTGCCACACCCTATTGCCTCTCGAAACCCGGCCTTTGGCTTCTGTATAGGCCAATTCGTACCACAATGAACTGCTAGACGTGTTCCCAAACCGGTGCAATGTCATCCTCGATGGCTCCATGTGCCACTCTGTGAGTTGGAGGTTGTTTTGCAACTCATCCAACACTGCCCTACCACCGGCATGTATGCAGAAGTGTTCAAACGCAAGCTTGAAATCAGGTATATAAGGTCTCACTTTAGCTTTGAAGACCTTTCTCTTCAACAAAGAAACTAGAAACAAGAATTGTTCAGAAAATGGTAGAACTAAAGGCCCCAACGTCGTTATATTCGTCTTTAGAGCATCACCAGCTACGGCCATCAATTCTCGAGCAAGTGAAACTCCAACTGTTCCTTTATCATCTTCTCTTTGATAGACACAATTGTAGCTATTATCATCTGCTCCTTTATGGGTTCGAACGGTATGTACCAGCTCATATTTGGACCGAGATTTGTCCCGGGCCTTGTTTGAGAGAAGCACGGCTGCACCACCCATGCGGAAGATGCAGTTGCACAATAGCATTGAACGGTCATTTCCAAAGTACCAATTGAGAGTGATATTTTCAGTACTCACTACAACCGCATATGTTTTAGGATTAGCTTGAAGAAGGTGTTTTGCAAGGTCTATTGATATAAGGCCAGCACTGCACCCCATTCCACCAAGATTGTAGCTCTTAATATCAGTTCTAAGTTTGTAATGGTTGACAATCATGGCAGATAGCGACGGGGTTGGATTGAATAAGCTGCAGTTCACAATAAGAATTCCAATGTCCTTCGGTTTAACTTCAGTTTTGCTGAAGAGAGAATCCAGTGCTCCAAACATAACAGCCTCCGCCTCCAATCTGGCTTCTTTCATGGACAAATTAGGGGGCGTAGAAGTAATACCCTGAGGGAAATAAGTCTCATCACCAAGGCCAGACCGGTGTGATATCCTCTTTTGGAACTGAATTGTTTCTGCTTCAAACGCACCATTATCTTCTGTCATCTTCAAGAACGATGGAATGGACATTTTCCGTTCATCTTCCGGCTTGTAACAAGCAAAATCGACCAAGTAAACCGGTCTTGGTCGTTTGGCCCAATAGAGGCCTAACAAAAACATCAATACTGTCGAACCATTTACAACAGTGACTGTATCGAAAACAATTGCTTGATTAGTCCATATATCAGAACAAAGTCTGACAGTTAGACCACTGAGTTGTATCCCTGTAGCTATGAACAAAGGAAAGACTACAAGGAACATAAGGAGAGTTGCCGGCTTGCATGAATAACCATATCCTAATTTGACATATTTGAGCTTAACAGACTGCAAAAAGTCCGGCAATTTTCGCCGTATTTTTATGACCATAGACGACGAGTCTTTAAACGCCACCTCGGCCATCAGTCTTTCCTCATCCATTTCCATGCTCTTCATAACTCTCCCTCTTGCTGGAGCTCTTAAACAAGAAATCGATGGTATTTTTCAGTAGAGTCTATGATAAGCTTAACTAACCAAACCTCCAAGTAAAATAATTGGAGGATCTTTTGAGCAATCTGGTACACAATTAGTTGGAATTGGAGGAGAAAAATGAAGGGCATTAGATAAAACAGATCCTAAAATACAAAGCTACAAGAAAACTGCAGAAAAAGTCTCAATTTAATGCTGCAAGTCTTTGAAATGGATTACACAGATAGCTCACCTAACAAAGAGGAAAGGGTTTGAATCAATCCTCAGTATTTGTCACTCAAGAAATCAAACATACCAAACCTAATTATATAGGTATATTTTAGTTAATGAAGCCGAAGGTGGGGTTTTTGAGCAAGTTGCAATGTGAGAATTCACCTGTTTTTTCGCATTGAGACAGTAAACATATGGTATCTGTTTATACACACATATAAATACACTTACACAGGAATGAGTTTTAATTACATATTGTTAGGTTGCGTATGATATAGAAACTGGTAATTGTTTAAGGGCGGTAGTTAGTGGTGGCTGGCCATCAACAAATGAAATAAATGCCATGGTAGGTCAAAGAAGGTAGACCCAACCAGCAGTACAAACTCTAAACCTAAATTAATGCATGGTTTTACTCCAGACTACAAGTCAAGCATCGATCGTCATCTGCACACGAGAGTGTGCTGAGTGAATAATAAGTAGGGAATTGACCAACATTATATAATTGTAATGGCCACTTTGCTCGGGAAGGCCAGCCTTGTAACTTTATAAGCACTTTGAACACTCTCTCCTTTCATGCCAATTTTAAGGATGAATTATAGCTTAAGTGGTTATCACAATAGCGAACACCCTTCTTGGAAGACCTATGTTGCAGACATGACGACCTGGGGGGGGGCGCTATTTATTATACTAGTTCCATGGAGTCACCTAGCTAGTTTCCAAGAGTGGCGATATTTAATGATCCACTAATTTCCCGGAAGGCATGCGGATAGGTTCATAAGAAAAACTTGCACAAATAATTTGTGCCTAAAATAAGTTATAGCTTCCAAAAAAAAAAAAAATTCTGTTTCATCCAAGTTTTATACTTGTAAAAAAAAAAGGTCAGGAATACAACGTAAAGGGTGTTACGATTATACAGTAAACACCTAATTATACTATGTGAAAATTTATCTGAACTTAATATTAACAGAATGACAAAACTATTACTATCTCCTAATTATAACAAAACTATCATTCTCAATTAGCTGGAGAACGTGAACTTATTGAAGATGGAACAGTAGGTGAACGCGAATACCTAGCTGTAGAGCTTATCAACACACTACTCATGTTTGAGCCCCATTATTTAAATTTTTTTTTTTTCAAACTCATTTTCACCTCACATTCTTTCAATAAAATATTTTGCATGTAACAATTTTTTTTTTTTTCTAGTTTTTAAACCCACATTTCCCAAAAACTCACTATTACAAAACTCATTTTCAACCAAAAAAAAAAAGGGCTCAAAAGCATTTAAGAGCAACTCCCAACTTCCATCAGTTTTGATTATAAGGCTCCAACAGCTGTATTTAAGCAAATTGCATGGAAAATAGGACGTGTAAAAGCTTTTCTTTGTCCCAAGTCTCTTAGTGTAGGGACGGCAAAGGGGTATATGGGCACATAGGCCCTCGAGGCAGGGCAAAAAATGGATATTAAGATATCTGCATTTACTGTTTCATTTACCTATTTTTATTTTTTAAATACAATTCAAATTTAATAAAATAAAAAATATTCCATTTGGCAGAGGATGGGGTGGGACATTTTGCCACCCCTACTTTTGTGGAAGATTTTCATCAATAAGAACAGATTATACCTTATATCCAATAAATTTGAAATTGACTACACAAGTCATTTTTTGCAATTTTTTTTTTTTCTTTTTCCTTTTAATTCCGGCGAAAGAGTTAGGGCAGTAAAATCCTCGTAACAACATGCCTTATTAGTTTTATCGTGAATTCGATTTAACATTCTCTTGTTGACATATGTTCTATTAAAGTGTGAGTTTATTTAAACTAATTTGTGTTTCAATTGAATAATCCCTAAGTTTTAGGGAAATTAGCTAGAGTTTGAAAGTGTCTTTTTGTCTAGGAGAATCCTAACATTCTAGTGTTTTTCATTCATGGGATTTCAAATTTTTTAATTTCTATTATCTCCAATTGTATGGCTATGTAAAGCCAACTCTGTCTTTCAATAAAATCATCACTTCCATTTGATCATTTTTAAAGTTGACATTTGGTATTAGAGCTCCTCATCGGTGCCTGAAAACTCAAAATTAACCACCAGCTTTTAGACTTGCAGCAACAAGAGTCAATGGCAAGAGAAGGAAGTAATTTTGTGCAACCAACTATCCAACATTTCGACGGACATTATGATCATTAGTCCATGCTCATGGAAAATTTATTGTGCTCTAAAGATATTGGAACTTGGTAGAGAATGGGATCACAGAGCATGTTGAGGGGACTGTTCTAATTGAAACTCAATTGAAAGCCCTGAAAGATTAGAAACTGAAGGATTTGATGACTACCCCTTCCAAGCCATAGATCGAGCCATTTTGGAGACAACCCTGAAGAAGGACACAGAAAAAGACATATGGGATTCAATGAAAAAGAAGTATCAAGGCACAACTAGAGTTAAGCGTGCACAGTTGTAGGCTCTCCGTAAAGAGTTTGAGATGCTTCACATGAAGGTGGGAGAATCAGTTAATAGTCACTTTGCAAGAGTGCTCACAATAGCCAACAATATGAGAATCCATGGAGAAAAGATGGATGATGTGGTGGTAATTGAAAAGATTTGAAATCTATGACATAAATTTGATTGTGTGGTTTGTTCCGTTGAGGAATCCAAACAGCATTACATTATCTATGACTTTAACAATTGCAAAGCAGCATGCTTGAGCATGAACAGAGAATTATTGGCCATGTAATGTGACGTAGTTGAAGATTATAGGAAAGAAGAACA
>CAIGRL010155653.1:0-11677 GCA_903798325.1 Fraxinus xanthoxyloides
TCTAAACACAGTTTCTATCAAACACACTGTAGATCCTTGTTTGGGAATCGAAATCGCTTTACTTTCGCTGCGCATGACTAAGTAGGTTCCCAACATGGAGCTCATTATTCACGTCTTCATGATGCAGTATATGTACCCTGCAATTGGAGAAGTGTCCACATAGTTCTCACACGAGAGAGAGAGAGGTATAGCTAGCCACTAGGTAAAAACCCATCGAGACCTATACCTTCTGTGGATGAGCCTCCTACTCTTATGTTGAAGCCATTGTCATCTGACCTTCATATCTACCTAGGTGAATCTATTACTCTTGTGGTGATTACCGCAAGTGATATGAAAGAGTTGGGAGGAAGAGAAATTACTCAAGGTATTTAGAGAACACAAGACAACCGTTGGATGGACCATAGCGGACATTCGAGAAATTAGTCCATCTCTTTGCATGCACAAGTCCATCTAATGGAGGATAATTATAAGCCATTAGTAGAGAGACAACGCAATGGAATTCGAAGTTGAAGTGTCAGAGCTAAAGTTATAAAAGTGCTAGATGTGCCTATAATCGATCATATCTTAGAAAGCTCATGGGTGAGTCCAGTTCTCGTGGTGTAAAAATGAGAAAAATTACAATTGAGAAGAATGCGAATAACAAGCTTATTCTGATCGAGTTTGCATTGATTATTGAAAGTTTAATAATGGTACAAGGAAAACCTACTTTCCATTATCCTATATGGGAGGTTCATCGAGGACTTCTCTTAACACACTGAGAGAGAAATTGATAACTGCACAGGTTATAGTTGCGCCTATTTGAATTTTTCCATTTGAACTAGTGTGTGATGCCATGGTGCCTCACCAGTGTGTGCAGTGCTTGGACAACGTGGAGAAAAATCCTTCATATTATATATTACGGTAGTAAAACATTGATTGATGCACAGACTACTGAGGAGGAGATGCTAGCTGTAGTCTTTACATTTTGACAAATTATTTTCGAATCTTATTGGGTCAAAGGGAATAATCTACACTGATAACTTAGCATTGAAGTATCTGTTTGAGAAAAAAGATGGCAAACTATTAATTATTATATATCAAACATGTTCTCTTACTGGATTGACCACGAGTACAGAAGAAATGAAGCAAGCATTTCATTAGAAAACTGAGAGAGAATAAAAAGCTTGGATAACGTAAAGCTTATTTATGTCAAAGGTCAAACACATTTGAATTCCCTTCATATTCAGGTACAAGAATGGCGAAACTATTGGAAAACAAGTCGAAAAGAGTTCATAACCGGAGATGGTAGCTTTATGCAGCGGCAGTAATGCACTCAATTGCCTGTTTGCATATGCCAGTCATGGTTGCTTCAGGTCCATACACCTGCAACACAGAGAAAATCATTTACGACAGTCCACATTCTTTGAGAGTGAACATAAAGTTTTTGCTCAACTCTAACATTTGAGAGGCTTTTAAGTTACGCTATGTATTTATAATCGTACCTCAATCGGAATCCCGATTTCTTCTGCAAGGGATCTCATTTTCGCAAGTCCCTTTTGGTAATTAGGACCTCCTCTTCGGACATATAAATACATTCTTGCAGCCTTCAGCTTTGATTCCTGTTATAAGAGGGAAATAGTACTTGTTGGCTTATTTATTCCAAAGCTTTCCTCTTGGAGACTTTCTTAAACAGGAACCTCATGTAGAAATCATAGAATAAGTTCCGATCTCGAGCCTAATTCATTGCAAAAATCAAAGGTTCGCCACAACTGGGATTTTTTTTTTTTCCATTTTTTATGAGAATTGGATGTAGTTTCTAATTCATTATCTGCCACATATTGAATGAAAACTTCATTCTAGATTCTACGAGGATTTATACGAAAGATATGTTCTTCATTACTTGACAAGGCCTATACTATAGAGCACAACTCCGGTTAATATTTTGACAGTATTACATCGGCCTCTCCATTGTCATTTACTATAGCAGGAATACAGAGAAATAGTCCTGCTCGTCCATTTCTAAATGAACAAATCCTCAGTTAGCATACCTTTTCCTTTAAAGCTCGAATTATGCCATTAAATGTAGCAGCAACATCAGTAAAGTTGGCTATTCCACCACCAATTACAAGTGCTCGTTTGCGACCATCAGGATCAGCAGTTGCACACTGTGTAGAATATTCATGAGTTTTTTTGTCAAGACGTAAGCATATAATTATTATTAAATATAAATAGAACCCGTATTGATATTTAAATGGAAGAGAATTTGTACATGTACAGTGGAAGACAATCTTGATTGATTAGTTGAAATAAGATTGATTAAATCTTGATTGACCGTCACAAATAAGATGGGAAAAGGCATGACATGTTTGCTAAGCATAAATAGTTAGAAGTTACTTTTAAGTAATTTTTTGTTTCGAAACATTTTTAAGTTACTTTTTTCTTTATAATGAGTAAAAATATTACTAGTTTTGAAAGAAATTATTACCCTAATGTCAAAATAACTTATTTTTAATTTTCACCAACGAGAATTTAAATATTTCGGAACAAAATTATTTCCTTACTAGTGAACCTTTTAAGCTTAACCTAACATTCTCATAATTTATAACTTCAATATGCAACAAGATGAAACTCACATCGATAACAACTCTGGCATACTGCAAGACCTCCTCTTCATTGGGAGCACCACTGTATTCTGCATAGTTCCCCAACTCGGAGGCAAAACCGAGATCTCCAACCTGATAAAGTGAAATAGCACGTGAGAATAATAAAAAAATGGAAAGAAACGAAAGAGATTAAATTTCCGAGCACAAGAAAATGGGAAAGACAACACACGGTATCTGCATAGATGACACTTGCGCCTCCTCCGGCCACCATAGTCCAAATTCGGCCTTTTGGGTTCAAGACTGTGAATTTCAAAGATGCACTAGTCTGCAAGCAAGGACGCAAGGAAGATTAATCTAATAAAGTTGGAAAAGATCTTTTATGGGGATCATTCAGTTTTCTACATAGTTTAGCAGAAGAACATCCTCATTACATCTTTGAGATTAAAATGTTATTCATAAATTTAGCAGTGATTGGAAAATTGTGTTTAATTTATACCTTTTCGTCTAGTCCATGAATAAACCTTTCTGTAGCACTCATAACTCTTCCAAACGGCATAGGAAATTCAATATTTCCCCATCTGAAAAATGAAGTCACGTAAATAATCAAGAAAAAGACACTAATATGTCGGCACTGATTACACTGTTTAGAAACTAATCATGCAGAAAATGGTAGCCAATTTGCAATCAACAATAGCGAGGAAATGATTACTTTTTGAAGTTCTTAAATGCAGCAGTATCATCGAGTTCGCCTCTCATATCCAAAGGATATGGTTTTCCATCAACTAAGGTGAAAGGATTCATCTCAAGAAAAGTGAAATCCAAATCTGATACATAAAAAAAATTAAGTTCATTACCATACTAAGAAACTACTTATAGGTAATGTATCTCCACGTGTGAAATTTGTTCGCTAGATCTTACCTAAAAATAAAGCATAGATCACTTTGATGAACTCCTCAATTACACTTTTAATCTGTATCATATGAAAGAAATTCGAGTAAGCAATACTGAACTTGTGCTACGGGATCAAATGAAACAATGCCATAGATGATATATTCTTATAACTTTAAAGTTTGAAAAAGTTCCACTACGCAGTGTTCAAAGATATAATACCTCTAAGGGAAGGGTTGCCACGAGTGGAGCACATAGCTCTGGTGTAAAAGATACACCAGTTGGCACAAAGATTGTCTTAACCTGGATCAGAAGAAAAAGATATCATAATACAAGAAAGCTTTTGAAAATTAAGATATAAAAACAGAAAACAAAGAATGTGATGCCTTTTGTGTTAGGCATTCAGCCAAGATGTTAGAAACTAAGCCCTAATTCAAAACTCCAAGAGCAACAATAAACAAAACGGAATTAAAAACACACAGCAAAAACACAAATATGCAGTGGTTCGCCCTCAAAGCTACCTCCACTTCCCGCTACGGGTTTTCACTATGTTGGAGAAAAATGTACAAGGGCTATTACTCTTGGCCCTCCCTGTCTAACATGAAAACGGCCCCTTTGGCCTTAATAAATCTGTTATAAAGTAGGAATATTTGTGTGACCTGATATATATTCAAATTCTAATATACCTCTCAACATCACTGGGAGTGTCAGTTCATGGTTGAGAGATCAGTTCAAGTATGATTTATCTCCACAAAAAGGTCTAATATTTTGCTAACTTCACAATATAGAAGTTTCTTGAGTACCTTGTCCCAGTTCTCTTCGATTTCAATTCCTCCACATTCCGAAAAGCTGATGCTAGAACCCAGCCTCTCGGAGACTATATTGAGGTAGAACTCTTCATTGTGTGGAACAAATGGTTCAACAATGAAGGTCGTAATCGGTCCTTTGCATCCTCCCATCTCTACCTGTTAACAGGGAAATGCGTGTAAAAAGATAAATAAAATAACTGTACACACAAGGAATTATAGTCTAATTTGACGTAGACTTGTGCATAGGATTACCAATTGATTTACTAAATATATAATATCT
Organism: Fraxinus xanthoxyloides; assembly: GCA_903798325.1. Taxonomy (NCBI): domain Eukaryota; kingdom Viridiplantae; phylum Streptophyta; class Magnoliopsida; order Lamiales; family Oleaceae; genus Fraxinus; species Fraxinus xanthoxyloides. The sequence goes on from CAIGRL010155653.1 coordinate 4,560, forward strand.
CAAATACCTCTTTGCCAAGCCGCTCCTTCACAAAAGCCGCAACTTCAGCCAGATCCAGGTTCAAGGCAACTAGACCGCTTTTTCCACGCTTCCCAAATAGCATATCAGGTTTGACAACCAGTTTTGTTGATGAGAGCCAAGATTCTTGGTCGACCAGCTCATTGAAATCGGTTGACTCGGTAACCTAAACCACAACGAGAAAGAATGTTACACTACATGCGAATTAAGACCTAAATCTCCAAATCTCGCTTGCTTCATATGCAGAAGTGATTCGGATAATGCGTTTTTTTTCGTTTTCATAAATCAACTTACGAAAGACGAATATCCCCTCTCCGACACTTAGTGCCCAGCTTGAGAATGGCCAGCTAATGCATTTTACTTATTGAATTGAATTCTATGATCAGAACACAATATCTAACTGGGCATATTTCTTTGTAAGGTTAAACTGATTCTTCTTCCTTTTTTCCTTTTTTTTTTTCCTTTTTCTTCACCAATTTGCCACATGTTACTTTCTAGTTTCTACCTATATATCATCATCTCTGCTTTTTCTAAATGGTTGTGAGAAGATACATCGCCTAAAGGTACGTACTACAGAGCAGTATGAAATTCTATGCTATTTCCATAAACAAAATGGAGCAAATTTGATACGCAAAACCATATCATATATCTCACAGATAAAATTTTAACTTTTTTTTTGCAGCATAGCCAACTATATTTTGCAGAAATTCAGATTATGTGAAGGAAATACTTTTTACCTTCTCATTGGGAACATTAGGCCTGCTTGAGAGTTTTTTTTTTTCCCCCCACCAATTTTGATCGATTTTGAGTGGCATCATTTATAAGGAGTTGGAAAACCTATGCTTACTAGTTGTTTTGGACGCCAATTTTGGGATGGTTTTTAAAACATCTTTGACCGTTTCTCTCAACCCACCAAATCAATGATTTTGGCCTTTTTTCATATTCTTTTCTGATTTTACCTTTTATAAAATAATTATTTCTAATCAATATATTTTGTTTAAAACTAACTTTTAAATAAAAACATTGACTAAAACATTATTTATAAGCAAAAAAGAAAAATTACTTTATAATTAAAAAATTTACTTATAAGTGAAAAAATACAGATAAATTATTTTTGTGTAAAGATTTGTTTATAAAGTAAAAATACTACTAATAAGACAAAAAATCACTTAGAAAATACAAAAGTTGCCAAAAAGTAAAAAAATCACTTATATATAAAAATTATTTAAAAGTACAAAATCTATTTATAATTCTAAAATTTACTTACAGCAAAAAAATAATAAGTAAAATATTACTTTCATACAAGAAATTATAAATTGAAAAGTTCACTAAAGAGCTTATATGTGATTTTATTCTTTTTAAAAAAATTCAGAATTGGTGCATAATAAACTCTCAAATATGAAAACAGCTGCTAAAATCACTCAAAAGCAGGCCCTAGGACTCTAGGAGTATGTTTGATAAAGTATTGAATAAGACTCGACAATATAACGACCAAGATTGTAACTTCTATTTCTTGGTTGATACTGTCGAATCAACTCACCCCGAATGTGGCATAAAGATCTCAGATTCATGAGATGTCTTCTCCCCATCTCAATATGAACAACTTTTCTACCCAGATAAGCCAAAGATTATAACCAATCTTACGTGTATTTCTTTTATTGATAACCATACCGAAATGATAGCCAATTATAATGAACTGAATGACTACAAATCACAAAAAAATAAAATAAAAATAAAAAAAAAGGACGAAAATGTGAAAATAAAAAGGACTTACTTGGGCAGATTTGATAGCCAATTCAGAACCAGAAAGCCTCTTGAAATGTTCTTTCAACAGTCTCTTGGAATCGTACTCTCTGATCTTCTTCCTTGCCATTTTAACTCTCAAAAGTAATTCGAAATCCCTGCACCCATATAACAATCAAGAATCAAATCAATTCAGATCTGCTCATTCAATAAAAATATAATTCAGAAATTGCAAGGAAAGTGGAGATCTTTACCGTTAAAAGAAGGCCCAAATTAGGATACAAGAATTTCTTTAAAGTATACAGAGAGTAGCACTGAGCACAAATTGAATGGTTGGGATTCTGCCACTTATTTATATTAAGATATTCCAGGTAGAGCATGTTTGGTGAGAGTTAAAAAAATGTGAGAGGATTAATTTCATAAAAAAAGGGTAGCGGTTATGACCAAAATAGACGGAGTTCAAAATATGAGTATCAAGATAATTATAAAATTCGATGAAGTTTTATATTGACCGATAAGTAGACGCAATTGTCGAGTTGTTAAAAGAAAAATGTTATTAAGATTACTTTTCACAAAGTTTTATGTTGATTGTCGACATACTGCAGTATGGACGGAGTTGTTTAAAGAAACGTGTATTAAGATTAATTTCATAAGAATCAATGAATATTTATGTATATGATCAACCTCACACAATCGTCCTCTCAATTAGGCTTAAAAGTAAATTATATTAATTTAAAGTTTTCTAGTTTGCTTAGATATATTATTTTTTCCTTATTCAATTTTAACCATAAAAAATATCGATTGTGCAAGTAAACCATAAAATTTTCGCAATCTCTTTTTGATATTTCATCTGTATATAAACTATTGCAATTTCTTATGTATAAATAGCATTATTCTTTGAAATAATGATTGTCAAATATGAGTTAAATTGATAATCGATTTAAGAAAAAAAAATTGAAAAAAAATGTTTTCGATATTATCCCAAAATGATTCCCAAATGTGTCATCAAGTGGATATCTTTTATTCTAAAATGACCAATGGAAAATTATTCTTTGAAATAATGATTGTCAAATATGAGTTAAATTGATAATCGATTTAAGAAAAAAAAAATTGAAAAAAAATGTTTTCGATATTATCCCAAAATGATTCCCAAATGTGTCATCAAGTGGATATCTTTTATTCTAAAATGACCAATGGAAAATTACAATTGTTACCAAACAAAGTGTGCAAGTCAAGTTCCAATTTTTGGACCAACCCATGTATCCAAATATATGAATATTAATCATAGCATCACTACTTTTACCCATTGGTTGGACCACCTAAGTGGTAGTTTCCATTTCTATAATAAATAAAATTAAACTATTGTATAGTTGGCACTTGGTAGTTGGTAGTTGGTACCAAATATATACTTATTGCATGGTTAACCTTCAAAATTTACTTATAACTAATTTTTCATATATATAGTTTTTGAACAATGATACTTATACATAAAGAGTTATGTAATGGTTTACATATAAATGAAGTGTCAAAAAAATATTGTGGAAGTTTCTTTTCTATTTGGTCGAAAAAAAATTAATCATATTATATATCATCACATCATATGCATATGAACTATTATATAAACTCAGTACAACAGTTTTTCAAAACTCTTTTAATTCTTATACTTATTTTCAATCACGTATTTATATAATAAAATATTTTGCATGTAAACTCAAAAAAAAGAATCTACTTTTTAATAACACATTATCTCAAAAATTACTATTCAAAAATATATTTTCTCATGTGAAAGGGGGCTTAATAAAAATATTAAGCGGCATTTGTGACCATCATAAGAGGGTATGTAGATCCACTCATGGCAAACCTCAGGCCTAGTTAAGCTTTGGCGATTGACACGTGGAAAAGTGATTGAACCGATGGTTGACATTCAGTAAACAATTTTCACCACATATTCATTTAATAAAATATTCTACACACAAATCAATAAAATTACTTTATTTTTCAACCATACATTCTTCAAAAAATACTATTCAAAACTCTATTTCTTCTCCCAAAATGGGAGACAAACGGGTCGTGAGTTCATCTTGTATATCTCTCGTGGTTTTTAGCCTTGTTTAATATAAAAAAAAATATTAATTTAATAGTATTTTATGTGTACAGAATTCTTACGAGCCATTGATTATAGGATTGTGCTACATGAATATAAGGGGCGCCGAGTGTCCATTATGGACACCCTTATGTACCCCCTATGTTCATTTAGCATTTTCCTTGATTATATTAATGTAAAAAAATATACGAGTTCAGGGGGTGTTTAATGCACGTTATAGAGAAGAAAGTGTATTTTATGATGTGATGTGATGAGATGAAAAAATATGGTTAAGAAAAAAGGAAATGTTTTGAATTTACGTATGGTTAAAAATGAGTTTTGAAATAAAGAATTTTTTTAAAAAATATGTATCAAACATGGCTAAATATTCATTTTGTACTTTCTCTAATTGAAATAAATTAATTACAAATTCATCGTTTTCAGCCAACGATTTATGACTGATAGGGCCGCCGTCTGCCACCGAAAAACAAGTAAATAAACATTAAATATAAATAAATAGTGAAGCTCAAAAAATGCCTAGTCAATAAGGTACAGCTGCTCTTTCTCTGCACTTTCAATAATTCAAGTTCAAATAAAATAGGAATAATTTGTCTGCATTAACATATTTTCCATTGTCTGCACTAAAATAGATGTGGGTGTTATAGACTTTTAGCTCTTATCTGCACTAAAATAGATGTGGGTGTTATAGACTTATAGCTCTTAACTTCGAATCGATGTAATATAAAATTCTTTTGATTCAATTTAAGAGTGAATTCAGATGTTGCTATGAACCACTCAACAATTGTTCCGGTTGAGAAATTATTTAATTTGTCATGTGGATCGACATATGTAATTATTTGTATATAAAAACTATCTTAAAGTTAAGCTCAAAATTAAAGTGATCCAATAAAAAATTAAGTAGTTGGGTTTTAAGCATCTAAATAAAGTGTGGATCGAATTATATGTGCAGAGACCGGATTCATTAGAGTTTGTATTTAACGATGGGTCAAATACAAATGGAAACTATATATAGGGTTATGGTTTCCAATTCATATGTAATTTTCTCATTCTTTGTATCATCTCATCAACACAAAAATACAAGAGGAAGCATATTGAAGAAAAAGATCCATAAACTCACAATAAAGAATCAAGAAGAAGGATTGGAGCAATTAAATTGAAAAACAAAAAAATCAAGATTTAAAGATCAAGATTCAAAATTCAAATCAATGGATTAAGGAATGTTTCACATTAATTAATTTTCTTGGTGATTTGACATGAAGATCTTAGCAATTATGTAAAGTAGTATCAAATTCCATGTTGAAGCATTGGAAATCAAAATTCTAATTTGGTTTTTGTGCAATTTCATGGTTTTCAAATTTAGCAATTCTGGATTTATTTTTGTTAAATTTGAAAATCATTCAATCGATTTTCCAGTATTTTTAGATCTATTTTTTTAAAAAAAAAAAAAGACAGGCGGTGGCAGCGCTTCAGTGCCATCAACAACGGCACTCGCCGCTGCAGAAGGTTGCAACACTCACAGCAGCGAGCACTACACAAGTTTGGAGGCGACGCCCTGATTCTTAAAAAGAAATTTAGGGTCTCGGGTTGGGTGATTTTTTGGGGGGTGGGGGCTTGGACTGAAAATTTGATAATTTCATGTCCTTGGTTGCAATTTCATATTAGGGTTGAGTTTTTAAAGTATCAGCTCCTCAACTTTAAAATTTTGGTTATTCAGCCCCCTAAAGTTAAAATTCATCAAATTAAAGTTCTTGATTTAATAATTTGATTCCTAAAGTTTGAGAATTAATTAATTTGGATCATTAAAGTTCTGAATTTTGTAATAAAGCCAATAAAAGTTCATAATTGGTTAAAATTGGCCCTTAAAGTTTTGAATAATTAATTTTTGATCCCTAAAGTTTTGAATTATTAACACTTAGGCCCCTAAAGTTTCAAAAAAAATAAAAATAAAGGAAGTATGAATTAATAAGTCAAATTCAAATTTTGGTATTAAAATAAATTTCTTGTGAATTACTAATTTTTCTAAATAAATTAACTGAAACAATATGTTACCAAAGTAATATCTCTTGTCTAGACTAATTTATTTGAAATATTAGGGAGGTAGTGTGTTTGTAATTCATACGGATATTTATCAGCCCAAATGAAGGAAATATTTGGCCAAATTACATGCACACATGTGGTAATAAATATATGACAATTATAACGTTTTGTTTTATGTGAACAATAAATCTATCCAAAGATGNAAAAATAAAGGAAGTATGAATTAATAAGTCAAATTCAAATTTTGGTATTAAAATAAATTTCTTGTGAATTACTAATTTTTCTAAATAAATTAACTGAAACAATATGTTACCAAAGTAATATCTCTTGTCTAGACTAATTTATTTGAAATATTAGGGAGGTAGTGTGTTTGTAATTCATACGGATATTTATCAGCCCAAATGAAGGAAATATTTGGCCAAATTACATGCACACATGTGGTAATAAATATATGACAATTATAACGTTTTGTTTTATGTGAACAATAAATCTATCCAAAGATGGGTTTATTGTTTGACATAATTTATTGTCAATATTTGATTGCTACACTGAGAGTACCACTTACAAGTTGGTATTTCTATCCAAAAACTAAATATAAATTGTACTCGATCTCTTGTGATTGGGTTTACCATTATTTGAATTAATTAATTGTTTAATACAGATTCCTATGTAAACATGTTAATTATGATTAAGTTTTCTACTCAATTAATCAATTACCTTCTCCAATATCTATCAACATCAACTCTATTTCCGTGCTAAATGGAACCAACTTTAAGGACTAGAAAGATGATGTTCACATCGTTTTGGTTGCATGGACTTAGACCTTAAGTTAAGGACTGAACAACCCGATGCACTTACAAATAAAAGTTATGCTGATGAAAAAAGGGGACTTTGATAAGTGGGATCATTTAAAATGCATGAGTCTTATGATCATGAACCGTGGTATTCGAGAAACATTTAGGAGCGCTTTGTCCGATAAGGTAACTATTGCCAAGAAATTTTTTGATGAAATTGAAAAAAAAAACGCTTTGCAAAGAGTGATAAGGTCGAAACTAGTACCTTTTTTTTTTTGGCGAACCTAGTTTCACTAAGGCGTGGAGATAAAGGAAATATTCGGGAGTACATCATGGAGATGCATCATCTTACTTTAAAACTAAAATCATTAAAGCTTGATTTGTCTGATGACTTGCTTGTACATTTAATTTTGATTTCTATT
>CAIGRL010155713.1:0-10475 GCA_903798325.1 Fraxinus xanthoxyloides
AAAAGTACCAAACTCAATTTGAGTGCGAGTGTAGTGTAGCGTGGTTTCGCGTTTTCCGTTTCACCAAACCCAAAAGAACATTTCTTGGACTTTTCAAGACTATCGGTTTCCTTACGTGTTCAAAGGGAATACGCTAGCTTTCTTTTTGGAGGAGAGGGAGACAGAGTTTTGTTCTTTTATTCGGGCCCAAATAATACGACAAATGTGACATTTACTATGAACATTGAATTTGATTAGATTCCGCACTTGTTTGGTTTAGAATAAAATTCAATTAAAATCTCAAGTAAAAGTCGACAATTAATTTTAGCTACATATTTCGTAGGATCCAAAACTTTTCAACCACACATTTTATCAACTTTTATAAAAATTACTAAAAATCTAATTTTAATATAGAGTTTAACAATAGACACCATCATTTTTCATGTAACTAGGGATGTAAATAATGGGCTGCTCGGCCTTTTTTTAAATAAAAAATTGTAGTCTTACTCCCTCAAATATAATGAATTTGTGAGGAAATGGTGAACATAAGAATTAATCTAGTTGTACCTAACATTTTACATAATTTCTGATTGAATTGACAAGTGGCGGCCCCCTCAATTCGGTCAAATATTATGTAAAATGTAAGGTACACGTAGTATAACCGGTGAACATAAATAAATTTATTTTGTCAAAAGAATTATACAGCTATAAAAATGATCTCTCTTTATCTGAGCATGTACGGACTACAATATCTAGGTCCATAGTAAATATTTCGTGTAAGTTTTTTTATTTTAAAAAATAAAATGAAATATCAATGTACAATAATAAATGTAAAACTTAGAGTGTGTTTGATGGATATTATTTTGGAAGAATGTATTTTGGAATAGTAGATTGATGGAAAATGTGTGGTTAAAAAGGGAGGAAAAGTTATTGATGTGATAGAAAATATTATTATTTTGAAAAATGTGTAGTTGAAAATGAGTAGAAGAATGAGAATGAGAAATTTAATGTGGATCAAACATGAGCTTATGTCAAAAAATTAGTGAATATTATAATTGCTGAAATCTTGAGCAATTGCACTAACCATCTTGTCATGTATTTCATAGTCTACAATTGGATAGTCTTTCAAGCACGTTAGGGTATTAAATATATCTTCTTTAAACTGGCTTGTTTTGTGTGATAGAACTCTGCCATTTGTACTAAATGCAATTTTCGATCATGTGCCATCAAAGATAATATCGTATTCCATTTTTCATTTATTCGTCACCACCCAAGAAGATCAAAATTATTATTTCTTCTCGATTTAACACACTAAAAATATGGTACGAAGAACATTCAGCTAACTCAATAAAGATTACATATTACATTTTATATGGTATTAGCACGAGGAAAAAAGTGAAAAATGATGAACTTCTTGCAGTAGTTGTACTTAAATAATTTTATTACATTGTCATCAGAAAACGACAAAATTATAGAAGATTATACTGTATTTGGCAGCATATTTTAAGAATATAATTTGCATAGTATTTTGATCTGAGAGTGTTTCTTGACCGGTGATAATAATTCAATTTTCGAGAGGTCTGAACCCAAATCTTCTTTTAATCATTGGGATTTTTAAGAATTGAAATTTGGATAGCATATTTACAACCATTTTACATTGTGCAATGGTCATGGGGTGGAACTCGTCGACCACCTTGGTTTTGCAAGTGCTAAGGATTTCTTGCATGGCAATGTTCCTCCGTTGGGTAATATTTTTCATGTTTACAATCATGGTTGCCATTTTCCTAGTGAGTTGGGCAGCAACCCTCAAATCACATCATCTATGATGGTGGTGAGGTTGGCGGCGGCCCGCTAGGGCTTCCTCTTGAGGAATCCCTTCTTTAGGGTCTTTCCTTATTCTTCTTGGTGAAACGTCTTAATTATCTGAGCTCATTTTTCACAAGTCTTTTATTCAAAGAGGTGAAGATTTTACAATGTATCCTTGTCCCAAAATATTCCCTTTCAAAGAGACATCGGCTAAATATTGTTGTAAAAGTTCAAATCTTTTTCTTAGGGCTTCCACTTGTTTTTTTTTTTTTAAGAGCAAATCATTTTTCAAGTGGTATGCCAACGACTTTTTGGTATGCTTTTCACCGGAATGTTCATGGTTGTTGTGTGGTTTTTCACAGACGACATCAATCTATTAACCCCACTTTTTGCATGCACAAGTGGACAACAAATATCTTATCTACTTGCGTTCAAACATGCTAATTTTGATAAATTTGGACAAATCACTAGCCAACGGGATGTCTCGATTTAGGTGTGGGAGAAGCTTTTTGACGCGAGACAAAAATGTTCGGACGACGACAAAATATATGAACGGGATTGTATAATAAAGAACAATCAAAAGTAACCAAATCAAAGGCTAAACATTCATCCCAAATAATACAAGAGTAATAGAGCAAAAGCGAGGGTAAAATATAGCCTCAAGTATATAGAGTTGCATTAGTCTTCAAATCATACAAGATGGAGTATTTATAGTGTTACAAATGTAGTGGTATCCATTGGATGAAGAAACACATGACTTCATCTCCTTGTCCGAACCTCATCATATGCATCAATATGACTTTCCTAGCCTGTGGCGCATTTAATGCACTTTAAAATGGGAGTCGTCCCATAACTTAGATTGATTAGATTTGACATTTGTCTCATTCATAGGTTACATCAATCATTCGAAAAATATTTTTATCTACGGGAGATCTTTGGAGGAGGTGGGTTACTCCATTTCAAAAGTGAACTTCAGAATGAGCCTCCAATTTTCTATCGCTACCGCTTCGGCATGAGGGGCTTCGGTGAAAGGGATTTTTCACTTCGGCATGAAGGGCTTCGGTTGACAAAACTTTTGTTTGATCTTGAGAATTATTTTATAATCTTTGACTTCAGTTAAACATTGATGACGTTGGTTGTAGGCCATAGGGTTCGTCATTGAATAAGTTTCACATGGGATTGCCACGTAGGCTTCATTTGGAGCTTTGGTAGCAAGATGTAGCACAAATAGTAAAATGAAGAAGAAGATCTAGTAAGCTTATCAACTCATCATACAATATTGGAGAGCAATAATTAGGGTGATTATCTATCAACTTCTCAACCACACACACACACACACACACAAAAGTACTCTTGTGAATTATGTAATGATGTGATTTTTTCCCTTTTTATTATTAGATATGTTGGATTGCAGTGGCGGAACCAGCACTTGGAGAGGTAGCACGACTGGGCGTACTGGTTTCATCGAAATTTACAGCGACTGCGTAAAGTACCTGACATTTGTGATCTCCACCGAGTAGAGAATTGGGGAAGATGAAATCGTGGGCCATTTTTTTGGTTTGAGGTCGGACATTTTTTGTTTTAGAAAAATGGGGTGGTTCATTAATAGAAGATAAACCAGACTTTGACAATTTGCCCAAAATCACAACAAATACATCCATTGCCAAAAGCTTGAAGAAGTCACGACATTTCACTTTCAAAAATTCCAATTTGAGACACTTGTTACTCATATAAATAATCGTAAAATAGATGCTTCACGGGGCAAACGGATGAGCCCATATGTGGCCTAACAATGCGAGCGATCCGGTTTTATGCATAGCGAGGCGAGCTCAACCTAGAAACAGGTTAACCGATCCCCCCTTTGGCGGAGGCCCTCAATACGGGCTCATCCCCAGCGAGGTGAACATCCCAACCAATAGCAGATCCTATGAAGTGATTGACAAGACTATACACTGCCAACACTGCCTCTGCATACCTATGCTGTCAAATCATCAGTCTAGAAATAAAGATTCGGGGATCTCAGCATTAAATGGCTCGATCGATCGATTGATATTAATAGGAATCAATGGATCTAGTAAAACTACATGCCTTATCATCCCACGGATCTCATTCACCTTGCATTGGGTATAAATACCCGCACTTAGTATCGGAGGGGGCTAAGGCAAGAATACACATTCAAAGAAAACTAGGATCCTCTCTACTACACCCAACGACTGACCCCCTTTTTACACCCCAAACAATTATAACAACAACTTATTTAACATTACGAATAATTTTCTTCATTAATCCATTAGTATAATTAGTAATTTGATTTGAGTATATTGCGATTTAATTTATAAAGACATGAATTTCTAATTTTCTGTTGGCTACATCATTGATTCATTTTTTTGGGTCAACAACACTAGTGAATTCGAAACCATATTCTTCTACCCTGATTCCGACTCGACGGACGATGATTCCCCATTTTTCTCTCCTGCCTTCGCCATGGTCCTAACGGATGCATCACGCATGTTGCCTCATTGTCGTAATTTTATTGCATTGCATTCATCTTCTTATTTCTTAAATGATAAAATTTTGAATATTTTGCATTTTTGGGTTTGTTGGTTGATTTTAGTTATAATTTGATTTATTTAATTAAGAAAATTAGATTAATTGCTTGCCTGGCTCTGTTTAAGTTTTTATACACAATTGGAATCAGCACTGTGGGTACAGGGGACCGTGTCACTGCAAGCAAATTACATGGCCTTTTGGTTTCTTCAGGTTCCACTGATGTTAGAGTACATGATTTGGCTTATTGCCACTGCTGAAGTCTATAAAAATGAAAAGAAAAGCACGTTTACGATATTTGATGGAGAAAACAATTTTAACGGTAGAAAAGTCGCATGTCATTCACCAAAATATGCACCTGATTTTGGCAAGCTGATGGTAAATTGCGGTAACATTGGTCGATGAATTGGATCCTGGGTCTTACATGGTTGTGTAATGTTATTATTATTTAAATGTTAAATTAGGGAATTTGTGTGATTAAATAATAAATTGTTCTTGGAAGTTGGAAATTTAAACTTGGTAATAGTATAACCTGTGATTTACGTTTAATATTCATACAGATAATGGAACGTTTTCAAAATATGAAATCTCGAAGAATGCAAATGTCTTATCTTATAGTTACGGAGTGAGGTTATATTATGTGCATTTTCTTTGAATGTATTGAATTATATTTTCATAAGTATATGATTTAAATGCAGTTACATAAATTGAAGAATTTTTAATATTTAATTAATTAATAAACAATATTGCTATTGTAGTCGTTGACGATCAATTGTCAACAAACGTTTTAGCTGAGCTCAAATCTTGAATCCACCAGTGTTGGAAAGGATATGCATTGCACAACTGAATGTCTCTCCATTCCGTGGTTCCAAAAGTCTCGAGGTATGCGTAAATTACAAGTTATGTATAAATTATAAGTTTTGCATATATTTTGCTTTTTAGCATTTAACAGAACCGTGTAGCACATTACCTTTAGAAATGTAAAATACTTTTCCATTTTTTTTGTTTTTTGTTTTTTTCGGCTAATTCCGAACAGACAGACTATTGCTTTGAAATGGACACCAGTTGGAATAGTCCTTGCAGTTGCTACTCTACTTTCATTGAGCTTCTAAAACCTCTTTTATGTAAAATTCCTGGCATGTACTTAAGACCTGATTATATGAAAACATGTTCATAATTGTTAATTTAGAGGCGGCTACGCAATTCCTCTTGATTTACTCCTTTCTCTTCTATGGCTTGTTTGATAGAGCTTATAAGATGTAAGCCATGTGAAATGTGTAGTAAGTTTTTTTTTTATCTTAAAAAATGTATGGATAAAAGTATTCGATCAATTTAAATTATAATTTAAGCTTTTCTATTCTATTGAGATGATGGGAACATATTTAGTTTTACACAACATCACTTACTATTCTAATCCCTTAATTTTTGGTCAATCGGTCCAATCCGTGCCATTTTTTCTTGTTGGCCTATGTTTTCCTCCCTGATAAATTGTTGGAAATAGGCAAGTAATGAAATCACCGCGAATTAATTTGAGCAGAATAACGTCGTGAAAATGAAGGCACGAAAAATGGTCTATGCAAGAGTTCGACTCTTTTTCCTTAAGACGATAATGCCCCGCACTGGTGCTAACGGTATTTCGACATTCGTCTCTCAAGATACAACAATCTCGACTTGTAATAATAGTACTACAAATTACAAGTCTCAACGAACCTACTAATGTTTTGATCTATCTACAATATGAAGGACTAAAATGCACGAAAATATATTCCGAGGTTGGATTGCAAAATATGAATATGCAGGGACGAAGGAATAATTTTTGGAAGAAAAGTAAAATCAGAATTGATTTTGTAGTGAATGAAACCGGGGATATAGGAGCCTATTTATAAAAGTTGAAAAGTTGTCTCCAAAAGACACAACAGCCAAAAAGTTGTGTCTCCAACAGATACAAACCTTTTGGAAACAGATTGCCAACCACCGCCAACCGTCACTCGCCGCCGTCAACCGTCCTTCTACAAGAACACACGTGTCGCCACAGAAAAATCGAGAAAAAATAATAATATAAATTAAATATATTATTATTTTAAATAATTTAAATCAAATATTATTTTACCAAAATATATATTTCAACTTGGCCCAAGTCCAAGTCAAGCCCAGACCCACGACTCGTGCCGTGCCGAGAGGGCCGGCCGATCGGATGGTTGTGGCGCGCGCGTGTGCCCAACTACTAGTGTAGGTTCTCTCCCCTTCAAAGACTATTGATACCCCTTGGGGCCCAAACCTAAGTCTCGAATTTGAACAATATAAAGTGGTTTATATTCTTCTAACTTTTCTATGTGGGATTGACATTTTTCCATTTTTCCACCAATTTTTATTCCAATTTATTTCAACTTCAAGTGGTCATCTTTTGGTTTTAATTTCTCATTCACCCTAAATTGATTTTGAGAAAATAAATACACTACATTAAGCTATACATGGAGTAGAACACATTCAGCCAAAGAATTATTTTGTCCAACTAACGAGACCCACAAAAATAATTGGGTAAAAGTTGGTCAAACAAACTAATAAAANGCGCGTGTGGGCTTTAACCCAACCTACTAACAGGTTCTCTCCCTTTCAAAGACTATTGGTACCTATTGTGGCCCAAACCCAAGTCCCAAATTTGAGTAATATAAAGTAGTTTATATTCTTCTAGTTTTCATGTGTGGGATTGACACTTTTCCAATTTTTCATCAATTTTTATATCAATTTATTTCAACTTCAAGTAGTCATCTTTTGACCTTAATTTCTCATTCACCCTAAATTGGTTTTCAAAAAATAAATACACTACATTAATCTACTCATGAAGTAAACACATTCGGCCAAAGAATACTTTATCTAACTAACGGGACCCACTAAAATAATTGGTCAAACCAACTAATAAAAACTAATTTTTCAACAATCCCCAACATGAATGGAAATTAATACAATAGACTATGCAGACCATATAGAGATATCAGACGGAATGTTATCGCATCCGAATAGGTACCTTATTGGTTTGAACCTTCCGTAGTAGAATACTATCGGATTTACTTGGCTAATCAGTGAACGCGGTGTCTTGAACTGTCAGCCGTTGGTGTAAACCAAGACAATAATATCAACATAATAACATCTCTAACATTTTCTAGTTCTCGCTGTTGTGTTTATTTTATCCTTGAACAACTCTTGGATTTCATAAGTGCTTTAGAGAATTCAAGTCTTTGAAGCATTCTCATAGAAGCGGCCACACTTCATACTTATATAGGAGATTAAGAGTACCTTCCATACCCCACTTAGATAGACCAAGATGTATGAATCACTAAAAGTATAATTTAACCTAGAACTTTATGTAGATATCACTTTTTTAACATAGGAATGGTAGGAGTTAACTCCGAAGTGTTTCTTTAAATCTTCATAACTTATTTGTCCCATTGAACCAAGATTTTGGGATCTTCAATCAACAAGGTTGAGTTACCATTATAAAGATTCTTACGTAGCAGACCTTAAGCACATTCACTTTGATAGACAATATATTTGATCTCTTAGTAAACCTTTGGTAAATGGATCCGCGAGATTTTCTCTAGACTTTACATAATATAAGGAAATAATATCATTTGAGATCAACTGCTTAATTGTATTATATCTTAGACAAATATGTCGTGATTTACCATTATACATACTACTTTGTGCTCTACCGATAGCCGACTGACTATTACAATGTATACTAATTGCGGCACAAGTTTAGGCCAATATGGAATATCATTTAAAAAAATTTGAAGTCATTCTGTTTTCTCTCCAACTTTATATAAAGCTATGAACTCAGATTTCATTGTAGATTGAGCTATGTATGTTTGTTTAGATGACTTCTAAGATACAGACGCACCACCAATGATAAAAACATACCCACAAGTGGATTTTGAGTCTTTTGTATCTGATATCCGATTAGTATCATTGTATTCTTCTAATACAGTTGGATATCTAGTACAATGTAATCCAACATTTGAGGTGTATCGTAGATAACTAAGAACCCTTACCAATGCTTTCCAATGGTCATTATTTGGGTTACTTGTATATCTACTAAATTTGTTCACTGTATATGCAATATCCGGACGAGTACAGTTTGTAATGTACATTAGACTGCCTATTATCCGAGAGTACTCTAATTGAGATACGTGTTCGCCTTTATGTTTGGCCAAGTTAGACTTAGGTCTATCGGCGTTTTAACTGTGTATTTATTTTCTCAAAACCAATTTAGAGTGATTGAGAAATTAATGCCAAATGGTGACCACTTGAAGTTGAAATAAATTAGAATAAAAATTGGTCGGAAATAGAAAAAGTGCCAATCCCATATAGGAAAGCTAGAAGAATGTAAATCACTTTATATTGCTCAAATTTGGGACTTGGGTTTGGGCTCATGTGTCTTTGAAGGGGAGATAATCTACGTGGTTGTGCCAAAGCCCACACGCGTGCGCCGCTATCATCTGTCCGGCCGTCTCGACACGGCATGACACGGGTCGTGGGGTTGGGTTTGGGCTTGGACTTGACTTGAAATTGGCCAAGTTGAAATATATTTTTTGGTAAAATAATATTTGATTTATATTATTTAAAATAATAATATATTTAATTTCTATTATTATTTTCCCCTATTTTTCTGTAGTTGACACGTGTATTCTTCTAGAATGACGGTTGGCGATTGCTGTCCAAAATATTTGTGTCTGTTGGAGACACAACTGTTCTGCCGTTGTGTCTTTTGGACACAACTTTTTAACTTTTATAAATAGCCCCCTATACTCCCGGTTTCATTCACTCCAAAATCAATTCTGATTTTACTCTTCTTCCAAAAATTATTCCTTCGTCCCTGCATATTCATATTTTGCAATCCAATCTCGAAATATTATTTTCGTGCATTTTAGTCCTTTATGTTGTAGAAAGATCAAAACATTAGTAGGTTCGTTGAGACTTGTAATTTGTAGTGCTACTATTACAAGTCGAGCTCGTTGTATCTTGGGAGACGAGTGCCTGAATACCATCAGCACCAGTGCGGGACATTATCGTCTTAAGGAAAAAGAGTCGAACTCTTGCATAGACCATTTTTCGTGCCTTCATTTTCACGACGTTATTCTGTCCAAATTAATTCACGGTGATTTCATTACTTGCCTATCTCCAACATAAATATGTTAAATGAGTTCTAAAAGTCATTAGCTAGTAATTAATACACAAAAAAATTGACAAACACTAATGAAATTGCTATTGTCTTGAAATGAAACTCTTTCCTGAATACAAGTTACAATGCATATTCCGTAAGTAAAAAGACTACACTGGATCATAAGAATTAAACCATTTTGCCAGAAAAAATTTGACACCTTCGTTAACATCCTCTTACATTGTGGTGGGCTCCACATGGGATCCATATAAATTGAAAAAGAAAAAAAAAATTCCCCCCATCCCCCCGATTGTGAGGGACTGTCAGGAGCATTGTTCGGATCATAATCCTAACAAGACATTAGAATCAGTTTACGAGTACAATTGCAATTAATATTACAAGGAATAAAGTAAGAAACTTTATGCTTAAGTTCTCAACTCTAGGAAGAATGGTCATCAATAATATGCAGTATTTGCTCAGTCGTCTGCAAAACTTTGGACCTGCACACTAGATTCTAATTTTCCAGTAACACTTTATCTTTTTTTTTTTTTGATACCCAGGTGTCTACCTTTAGCGACTAATCTTGAAATCTACGTCTTAGTCCCTCAAGATGTAGACCGATAAACCGCGGGATGTACCCCAAACTGACCAGAGTTCAAGAGCCCCCCACTGATCTGCCAAAGTGCCGAGCGAGTCAACATATATTGCACCTTACCTTCCATGATAAATCCTGTCTTCCAAAATAGAACGTGCCTTCCAGAGCCCCAAGAATCGAACCCGCGACCTCTGAACTGCCAGCAACTAAGAGTCCCTTTCTTTGTCAGTTGGAATGTGTCCCGGGGGCAGTAACACTTTATCCTTGCATGAGCTCTAGGAGGTCCACGACTATTCATGAGTTGATCATGTTTATTAGGATGGGATTTCAGGTCAACTTTATTAGGAGGAGTAGTCCATTCCCTTGTAAATTAGTATATGTTTTCATATT
>CAIGRL010155742.1:0-11380 GCA_903798325.1 Fraxinus xanthoxyloides
GCACTACCTCTGCTTCGCCTTTGTCATTCCAGAAAATCAGGAATTGGTGGAGCGATGAAGGTATGCAACGAATCCCATGGATCCAATCTCTTCCTAGCAGTACATTGTAACTAGTAGGGCCATCTATCACAAAGAAAATTGTGGTCATGGTGGTTGTTCCCACAGTTATATCCAGTGGCATCACTTATTTGGCTGAAGTTACTTCATCATTAAAACTGGTGAGGATAACTTCCGTTGGGATCATATCGCTTTCTGTCTTTAAAATTTTTCTCATCATCCTGGATGAAATGATATTTATGGCTTCTCCATTGTCGATGAGTACATTTGCCACAGGTATACCATTGACCAAGACCTTTAAGTACAATGGCCTCAAGTGCTTGGTTAACTTTATAGTTGGTCTCTTAAAGATGACCTTTTCAGCTGCATCTATTTCCACTTCCTGCTATCCTCTGTTAACTTATTTTCTGGTGACAAGTCCACGTGCAATATTTCACATTGGGTTCCTACTTTTTGGACTCCTTCCTTACTCTCTTCTAGTGCTTCTCCTTCGATTATCCAACCTATAGGGGGAGGTAATATTCATGGTGGTGACCCATATTTCTCAGTGCAAGGTACTCTCACCTTTCTCTTAGGTGTCCCATATAACACATAGAAATCAAAAGGATGCCCAGATGGTTTGCCCAACAAATCCACCTCGCAGATACCTTCCTGATACAACTGCTTTAATAAAGTGTTGCGCGATACCTCTCATTTTTTCCCTCCTGCTTCTAAGTCAATTTCCTCTTCAATGTTAGTCATGCTGTCATCCTCTTCTTCTCCATATGCCTCCTGAAATGTTTGGCCGTCCACGCATGCTTCTTCTTCATTGCCTTCCATTTCTACATCCTCGGTTTCCTTACTTTTGAATTCGTCGGCTAATAGATAATTATTAGCCATGACAGGAGGTAGTGCACCAAACTGAATAGTGAGGGGTTAACCTGGATCTTCTTCATTTTCATCATTCCTCCCACGCTCAAACTTTGATCTCCCAGAAGAACTCTCTGGCATTTCCTCCATTGACTCACCCGTACTAACCTCTTTATCATCTTTGAGGACATCACCTCAAGCAGCTTAGGTGCCTTAGAACGTGATGATCCCTATTGTTGTCTCATCATTCGTCCGTAATTCCGTTGAAAACGCCTTTGTTGGGTCCTAGTTATTTTATTAAAGGGTACAACTCTCCCTGCATTATACTGGAATGAATGCCATACATTCAACTGGCGAGGTTGCGAATTGAACGTTCTTCCATTGTTTATTGGCCTGAACTGCCTATCAAATGGCGGTCTCCCACAGACTGGCATACTCTGTCCTCCACTAATTTGGGAACTTGGCACACTGTTAGGACGATGGTGATATCGCCACGCTCCACGTCTTTCATTTACCTCTCCTTGCATCTAGCACACAGGATGCCTTTGTTGTTCCTAGACTCCTTTCCTTCGATAGCTNGTTGAAAACGCCTTTGTTGGGTCCTAGTTATTTTATTAAAGGGTACAACTCTCCCTGCATTATACTGGAATGAATGCCATACATTCAACTGGCGAGGTTGCGAATTGAACGTTCTTCCATTGTTTATTGGCCTGAACTGCCTATCAAATGGCGGTCTCCCACAGACTGGCATACTCTGTCCTCCACTAATTTGGGAACTTGGCACACTGTTAGGACGATGGTGATATCGCCACGCTCCACGTCTTTCATTTACCTCTCCTTGCATCTAGCACACAGGATGCCTTTGTTGTTCCTAGACTCCTTTCCTTCGATAGCTTAAAGATACTGGGACGTGATTCAAGATCTTCTTCTCCATCGTCCACCACCAACTAGAACTTTGACAACTTATTTGTGAAACCAAGTGCGACCATATTCACCCCAAGTGGCCGTGGGAACGAATTTTCATCCACTGCCATTTTCTGCTTAGCCTCAAATGTGATTCGTCCTAACTCAAATGGTATCCTATAATAGATGATGGAAAACTAGACAATTATTAGTCATGTGTGACTATGCATTGTGTCATTTACAATAATTTTTTACCTTTGATTTGTTCGGGGTTTGGTAATTCATGATTATCGCTCAGTTTGATCTGTTTATCCTTATACAATTTATCGAATATAATGTCAGCTTTGGTCACGTCAAACGAGAACGTCCTAGCCTTTTTGTTTTCATCTTTTATAGGCTCATTCTTGTCTGACGTTCTAAATTTGGCCATTATGGGACAAGCCTATGCATTTCCCTTAACAAATTCGGCCAGACATACTTCTGTCTTATCACAATATTCGTCATTTACTTTACACCATTTCTAAAATACAAAAATAAGTTCCAAGTTTCAAAAATCAAGTTTTTTAAATTTTTATTTATGAAGTAATAAATTATTAAATCAATTTATTATTACATATTTAATTCTAATATAACATAATTATCCCATCCCACCCCGCCTCCACCATCCCTACCGCTTCGGAGACTATTCCGGCGATTGTTCATGTCACAACTCTTCTCTGGCAACCATTTCGACGACCATTTCGATTCCAACGACTATTTCGATGACTGTTTCGCCGCTACTTTATTCCGGTGACTTCTCCGATTCCCGCGAATATTAAATATATTAAGGTCACAGATCTATACAATTTGGTCACATTTCAAAATTTTAAAGTCACAATTCAAAAAATTTGATAGGTCATAATTTGTTCATCGGTCACAAATTAAAAATTTAAAAGTCACATTTTGTTTATCGATCACAAATCACAAAATTTATAGGTCACACTACTTATTTCATAGTCACAGATATCAAATTAATTGAACATAAATTATATTTAGGTCACAATCTATCAAATTATTGGTCACAAACTAATAATTTTTAGGTCACACGACATGTATTGGTCACATTTTATCTAATTCATTGATCACATATTGTTTATTAGTCACACACCAACCAAATGATTAGTCACAATCAACCAAAACATTTGTGACCACCGCTTCGCCACTACCTCCATCGGCAATACCACCACCATCGGCGCCCAATAGCAAAATCAGCATCTCAAATAAACCAACACCAAACCCTCCTACCACCACTGTCACCACCCTCAAGACCACCACCGCCAACATAGCAAATCTACCACTACCAACGCGCAAGCACAGCAAATTCTGACCACCTCACACGCATGCACACACGCAAAGACAAATACACCACCCCCAACAACCTCACCAAATACACCTAACAATACACCACCCCACAAAAATCACTTAAAACCGCCTAACAACACCAACCACCACAATACCACTACCAAAAACCACCACAACAAAGCATTGGCAAAAATCAGACATACAACCACCACAACCATATGATAAATCAACTAAAAAAAAGATTTGTCCCACTGTGAGCAACGGCGGTGGGTGTGCCGCTGTCGCCATTACGCACTAGATCGCGATACAAAGGAGGAGAGGAAACCAGTCCTTGAATCAAGCTGGAACAATTGCATACCAGATCGCCAATGGATAACTACTACGGATTAACAGGGACATAGACGGAGAGGACATTAGGTAATGGTTGTATCGGGAAGATGTGTGGGATCCACTGCGGTTAGAAGGCCGAGAATAATGGAAGGGAAGAGGAACGGGTGGGAAGAGAGAAACGGACGGGAAGATGAGTAAATGAACGGACGGAGAGAGAGAGAATTTCATGTTTATGTGTCAGGTGCACGGTGACGATGGAGGCAGCGGGCTATGGTGGTTGTGTGTCGCCGTTTGTGGAGAGAGTGGAAAGACGGTGAGAGGGTGGAGAAATGGGTGAGAGACAGTGAGATAGTGGATTTTAGTTTAGGGTTTGATTAGATATAATTATATTAAAAATGAAAAAAATGTTTTTAAATTATTAATCAAGACCTTATTTTTGAAATGTTAAATATGTGATTTGATTTGTGAATTTGGAAATCTAATTCCAGGTTTAGGTATAATTTCCTCATAAAAAAATTATTACCTTTTGACGAGTTCGTTTGTGTTACAAATATTGTTAGGTCCAAATAGTAATTTCTAGTTCTAGTCCAAAATCATACTTATTAAGTTGTAAGCACAGTCAATGAGTCGGGGGTTGGTAGTTTATGTCTTGAAGGAGTCAAAGAAGTCAAAGATGGAACAAAGAGAAGAAATCACCGCAAAATCGCTCGTTGGCCACGTGAGGAGCGCTCGAGTAGAAAAAGTAGCTAAGGCATTGCTCGCTAATCGCGCCGTAAGCACTCTAGCAATGGATGGATCGCTCACTACCCACAGTCAACCATTCAAGCGATGGTTTTATCTGACATAAATCTTTTCATGATTTTCACCCTATTTTATAGTTTTATTCAATCTCAAATTTTTTATTATTATAAATACTAACCATAATTCGTCCCAAGCATGTTTAGCATTATGTGTTGGTCAATATTTCATTTAAGAAGACATCCTATAAAAATTAAACATCAATTCCATAATTCTCTTGATTCAACAAACACAAAAAATCAAACACCAAAAACTATTACCTTCATGAGTAAGCGTTCAGAACTCTGAAGTTAGAAAGAGACAGTTGAAGTTCTAGTTGTTTCAAAACGAGTTCATTCTTAGTGATCCACGGGGAGGGAAGAGAAGTCCAGAATTGCTGAAAGTTCAGGTTGCACAATCGAATAAATTCTTCAGTAATTTACAGGGTGAGTAGTGAGAGTCTACTAATATTTAATTGTGTCTACACTAACTATGAGTTATCTTTTCTAATGAATCTTTTTGACAAGGTTCGCCCTGAAGTTTTTGATCCATGTGAAGTTTTTCAAAAGATTTTCCTTCGTTGCCAAATTTGGTGTTCTTTACTTTTATGCTATTGATTAATATTACCTGATTGACACTCAGGGATTTATTTGACATTAAACTTAATCATTTAGAAACAATAAATAAGAGACTCGTTGCTTTTTGCTGGCTGATTGTTTTGATTCCGCATTATATATCTCTAGGTGTTGTTAGATCTAAATGTTTTGCCAGTTTTCCAAAGATGAATTATAATTGGAATTTGTTTTGAAACATAGATGAAGTAATACCACCCTCTTCTTTTCTTACTCAAGAATACTAGACTTTGAAAATTAAGCTTTCAGGATAATAATGTGTTATAAAATAAAGAGAAAGATGTAAGAAGGTAAAGAAGTCAATGGACTTGTATATTTATTGAGAACTAAATTTTCATATTTATAGGGAAGAATTATGAATGCAAGAAACACAGTAGTCATAATAATTAGGACCGTACAGGTATAATGGGCATTCACCAATAAATATATTGCTCTTGTTTGAGCTACATTTTTTCCATCAAAATACATTATTAAACAGTGATTTGATCCAACTATAAACACATATTCTTCAATAAAATAATAATACATGCAAACCAAATTTTTTTTTTTCTTATATTTTAACCACAAATTCCCCATCTAAGAAGTCAGGTATGTACCAAAATATTGTAAATTGTCGACTAAAGTAGGAATGACTCGTGCAATTTCGAATATCTTTTGAAATAAATGAATATGTAATTGTGTTTCTTCAACAAATGGATAATTGAATATACAACAAATGGATAATTGAATATAGGATAATTACATTCACATTCTTTTTTTTTTATGTTGAACTACATTTTACATTGCAATTAAAATCTTCAATCTTTGTCCATTGTCAAACTTAGATTGCCTAATTTATTTTTGCATTCTTATCATCAACATTTCATTAATTAGTACATATTTTTCCCAATTATGGTTTCCATCCCAAAAAGTTAAGGAGTAAGGTATAAAAGACTTATTTGTCTCTCACATTTTTAGATAGAAATAAATAAATACAAAAGTCCAACAAATATTTCACCCTCGTCGCAAAGCATACTAATAAATATTTGAAAAGAAAATGTTGATGAGTATGTTTAACTCATGCATTTAACACTATTTAAACTTGATAAATTGTTCGTTCTTTAGCATTTTAGAATGTTTTGATATGTGTTTTCGTGTTGTGTTATAGGATAGGTGAATTGGTAGAAAAGGAGTTTGAAACAACCAAAGAATAGTGTTGATATGAAACAAGGAAAAGAATAATTGAAACCATGCAATCCATGCAAAGAAAGAGACAAAGTTCAAGAAAAATGAAGAAAACATTAAAACCCGAGCACCTAGGCGAGACTTGAAGAGGCGAAGAAGAAATTTTAATAGAAATAGGGTGCCTTGACGCCACACCCCAGCGCCAACCAAAATAGATTTGTGATGCTTAGGCGTTGTGCCGTGGAATCTATGGTTTATTTTGATCTTTCAAAAGTCCAATTCAACCCCCAACTCATCTTGGACTTCAACAAGGCATAAATACAACGTTTGAGGGGACTCCTAAATGACACTTTGACGATGCAAAATAAGAATCATAGAACTTGATAATTTTTATATTTTTTATTCAGAATAAAGATATTGGAATTAAATTTTACGAATAATTTTTACTCGTCACTCAAGAGAGGGAGTAAAATTATGTTTGGGTTCTTGCTTAAGATCAATTAGAGAATTGAGAAACATAATTGATAGTAAGATAAAAGAAAACCCTAGGCTCTTCTCATATTGCTTAATCCCAAAAATTTGTTTTCAATCGTTGATTTAGTCAAATTCTCACTGTAGATTTAGGTAAAAACATTGATCTTATAAATTCATCTATCTAGATAAAATAAGGGTTTCTCACTATAGTACTTAGTAAGAATTTAATTTTCAATCCCTGTGGGTTCAACATCATAACTTCATATTTATATTACAAAACTTGATAACCATACGCTTGCTGTATAATCGATATAGTTTACATGTAACAAGTTTTTGGTATTGTTGCCGGGTATTGATTGATTTTATTTTTACTAATATTATTACTAATTAGCTTTGATTTTGATTTAGATTTCTTCACTTTTAATATTTTGCATATTTTGCTGAACTACTACCCGTTGATAAAGAGGTTGAAAAAACTTTTCGATTTTTGAGGGGTATAAGAAGAAACGAACTCGAAGCTATGGAAACAAATGAGAATAATCAACAGCGAGCTATTCGACACTATGTCCATCCGATTGTCTACGACTACTTTGGTATTGAGCGCTAAACTATTTTTGCAAACAACTTTGAACTGAAGCTCCCATTGATTTAGAATGGGGCTACATAATCAATTTGGGAGATCTCCATTAGAAGATCAAAATCTTCATCTTGCTACTTTTTTAGAGATATGTGACAATATATAAGTGAATGGTGTTACTGAAGACACCATCAAACTACGTTTGTTTTCTTTCTTCTTGTGGGATAAAGCAAAAGGATGGTTTCAATCATTGCCAGGTAGTTCTATTATCACCTGGAAGGGATGTCTAAAAAATTCCTTATCAAATATTTCCCCCCTTCTAAATCAACTCAATTGCACCATTAAAAAAATTGACTTGGAACCATTTCATGAGGCATGGGAGAGATTAGGTTTATTTATAAGATGCCCTCAACATGGTCATCTGAATTGGATGCAGATTGAGATGTTTTACAATAGGTTGAATGGTCAGATATAGACTATAGTTGATGCTGCAGCAGGTGGTACCTTGATGTCTAAGACTGTAGATGAAGCTTACTCCTTGTTGGATGAAATAACTACCAACAGTTATCAATGGCTGAATGAGTGCTTAAGTGCAAAAGGTTGCTGGTCTTCATGAGATGGATCTCATTACTACTCTTGCAGCTCAAATTTCATCATTTACTAGCCAAATAGTTGTACTGACTGCACAAGGAACTTAACAAAGAACGGATTCAGTTATGCTGCTTCTATACAAACCAAGAGAGTGACATTGAGAATGAGTAGGCCGGAATTTCAACCAAAAAGGAAATAATTCATCAAACTACTACCATCGAGGGCTGCGAAATTATTAGAACCATTGACCATTCTAATGGTAACAATAAGAATGTGTTGCAACCTCTTCCTAGGTTCAATAATCAAACTTCTGAGGGAAAGCAATCACTGGAAGATATCTCGGGAGCCTTTATTTTAGAGACAATGGTGAGATTCAATAAAAATGAATTTAAATTGGATACCATTGAGACTCATATGACCAACAAGGGGGCTATAGTAAAATCTCTTGAGGTCAAATTGGTCAGCTAGCAACTACAATGTTCGCGTGAAATCCGCAAGCATATGAGATCGTTGTACAAGTAATAAAATAAGTGAGTTAAGAGTATCGTTCCCACGAGTAATAATGTCTGATTTGTAGTTCAATAGTTTTTATCAAATTCGAAATGTTAAGACAAAAGAGAATTGTGTTTTGTTGTTTATACTAATTTCTTCTCTAAGAAAATAAATAAATATGATATTTTGTTAATATGTGAATGCTTGTATTGGAATCGTGAATCCCTCTATTTCCATCTATTTCAATTTTCAACAATTAATCTAGTGAATTCATACATTTTTGACAATTGATAAAGCTAATATATTAAATGTTTATTCTCAAGATACATCAACCTATGACTAACATGAGACGATCCTATTCCTAATCTGAATTCATATGAAAGTCATGCATTTGGTTTAGATTATCAACAAGATTGTGATCAAGGACTAGTCAATATGTAAGTTAAATTATCAATTTCTAATTTAACCATAGTTCATGCTCTTTTCAAACTTAACACCACACAAAATGAACAATGTTATGATCATCAGGATATCAAAAACACATGCCAAATGTGTGAGTGTGTGTCAAGCCAAAATGTTGCAATTTAGTCCTCAAACTTAGTTTTACATTTCTCGACGTCTTTTCCCACTTTTTCTTCAAACAATACTTAATTCCTTAACTCAATTTGACCTAGTCATCTCCACATCTTCAATTTCTCTTCTAGGTAATCTTTTGATTATTGCGTCTTGATAATTGAACTTTGGTTTTCTTTGGTTTTAGTCATTTTTCACTTTGTTTCTCATAATTTCTGTCGCATTCATCACGTTGTCATCTAAAATGCAAATTACATAGAATTAAGTTATATTCCAACATATTTATCAACAATTGTCCATGTTTGTAACCCATAATAAGTGTGTAAAACGTACTTATCAAGAGCTTTGGCTCATCTCCAATAATTGGGTTGTCAATTGTGGTTTGGATCGACTATTAATCAAAAATTCAACAATAGACTTCTAATGAAGCCAAAGAATATTATTCCGACCTAACTAGTCATAATAAACTCAGGTTTATTTGATTTTAAAATACCCAACACTAGTTATTTGCAACCATTGAGAGGTGTCTTCCAGGCTAGAAATACATCAAAGAAAAACAATGAATGCTCGGCACGGCAGAATGATGCTATGCAGTTTGAGAGCGTGGTGCTAGCTTCGGAACTTTGGCCAGCCTTTTTATTTTCTCGTCTTGTCCAATCTTAATTCAACGCTCTCAGATTTATATTTTCATCTATAGTTTAAAGTAATATCTAAACGAAATTCTTTTTAAAATCTCTCTAATATAGCATCACATAATATACATAATCTCGAGAAGAATTTTTTTCTCTTAGAGAGGCACTTTCCTCCTTTAGAAAATCGCTTCTTCTCTCAATTGATTCCCAATGGTGGCTCATTTCATTTAGAGTTGTGTAAAATGAAAGGAAGGCTCTTCCAATTCGATTTACTATATACGAAGTTCGGCTTAACTAGTTGGCTCCGCATTCATTAAATTCCAAGACCCAACAATTCTTCGATATAAATTTTGGACATATACAATTCGTTCATCTCTAACGGTGAAAATAGAAGGAGAAGCAAAAGAGCATATCTTTGTTTTTGGCCCGCAATACAGCTAGATAATGTGAGCCTCTATAAATATTATTAATTATATAGAGCGAACTTCATCGAGCAGTAACCAATTTGTAATTGAACCGATCTCTTATTTTTTCTCTCTTCACGTTCGAAAGTTTTTATGCTAAAAATAAATAAAAATTCTGATTTCTAATTGATTTCCTCTCTTATTTAATTGATTCAATAATGAAACATGATAAAATGATAAGATCAATCTTCAAACTTTACAAGATTAGATGTTTCCCGGCGAAATCTAGACATAATAAGGTGTTTCTCTATTTATAATATTATTTATATTCTAAGGCCATTAAAAATATTTTCATAACACCACTACTTTAATTATTTTAATAAGATTGTTATTTTAAATATTTTGAGATTATTAATAATTATTTATTAAAATTATGGCAGTTAAATCAGGTTAGCTGCTTTTATATTTAAAGGTTGAACCTCAACTTTGAAGGCCCACCCCGCCCCTAGAGCATCGTGGAGGAGGTAAAATCACGGGATGTGCCTCAACAGGCCAAGGTATAAGAGCTGTCATAATGGTGCTCACAAAGAGTCCAATTTCAAATCTTGTTAGAGGTAGAAATCGAACCCTCACACTGCGCCTGCTAGCTCGACTAAGACTACCTCACTCATGTCCTTTGCACCACTGAGCTATGCTCCGGAGGCCAACTGCTTTTATTTTTAACATCTTCCTCATATGCAGAGAGAATCAATTCACCATCTTCTTATGTTATCTTACAATTACATATTTAAACATTGAAAGGGAGACAAACACTACCACGTTCTCCTGAAATTTGACCACTTTACTTGAAATTCAATCAAATCAATTCATTGAGATGTAAAGCTCAGCTACCACAAACTAGTGAAATCAAATCAAATCAAATAATCGATACAATCAGATCTTAATAATTACAATACGATACTAGTAAAGCTCATTTACCACAAACTATTGAAAGATATTTGTTCAACTGCAATCTTTTTATAGGGCAGATGCAATGCAACTTGGGATATAACAATTTGTTGCGAATTTCAATTGGTGAAATGGTCAATTCTCTTATTGGAGGCTTTTGAGTTGTGAGTGGAACCTAAGAAGTACGAATGGTTGTAGGAGTTGGCAATAAACTTTTAAAATGTGTAATAAAACCTGTGGGAGATAATGAGACAATAAACAAATAAATACAAGATAGAACCCCAAATGATAATATCAACACAAATCTTGTTCTCTCCACACATTTGGATATTGATAGTTCGATGGACTACCTACTCGAATTTATGCTATTATTGACTTAGCCTTTATTTATTCCACTTGATATTGGTAGGTTCTTTTCTCATTGTCAAATTATTCAAGTTTCAATCCATGACATTGACTAAGTTTGTAATATTATTCTTACATCTCTATTCTATAATTTTGCCCTCGTTTGAAAGTGATATTTTCAAAATTTAATTTTTGAAGAGGAATTTTTTTTTTTTTTTTTTTTTGGAAAATTTGTAATTAAAAATTTTGAATATTTTTTGCAATATCTTTTTGTAAAATTCTTTTCAAAAT
>CAIGRL010155760.1:0-10546 GCA_903798325.1 Fraxinus xanthoxyloides
TTTTGGGAAGGAGTTGGGGGTGGTCGGTGGGTTTTCGACGGGTTGTAGTGTGCTCTCTCTCTTGTTTATTTTATTTTAATTTACAGAAAAGTAAAGCTATAACTGTCTTTGTAATAAATATTTGATTTTTAGGAGCCAATTGTTTTCGTTAGAAAATGATGACAGTCGCTAACGTTTCACATGTAATGAATCAGGTTGGCAAAGATGAAATGTGTGAAACCCGTTGTTAAAATTATCAAAGATTAGAAACCCCAAATGAAGTTTTTCCTTATTTTTCTTACACTTTGTATTTGTAACACAATTTTTAATTTTGCTCCATATTTTAATTGTACTTGTGTTTAATCTTTTTTATTGTGGCAATTATGTCCTCGCCTTTTTTTCCTTAACATTCTTATCTTCAAGAGTTCAACATTCTTATCTTTTTTATTGTTACATACATTTCATAAGTTGGGGACCCGACGTATAAAAAATGAGAAGATTGGGACTCCATGTGCAAATTTCTCCTTGTATATAGTCATTCCCCACAACGGAGACCGAAAATCACAAGTTCGAATCCACTGTCAACACTTTTTCGATCGAGCCAATCGCACTGGACTTGTGTAATGCAATTTATTTCTTTTGTGTGGTTTGCGGGCTACTCACATGGAGCGAAATTTACCTAATACACATTCACGGGTTACGACTGCAAGTTCCTACGTCAAAGAAAAAGTAGCAGATCTACCAAGAGATAGGGTACACTGCTTTGATACTACTGTTGTGAATCATGGGAGAATCATATGAGCTAGCGATTAAGATTGGAAAGTTAAGTGAGCTCATATAAACTTACAAAAAAATTCATGCAATACAACATCACCATGATAACTTGTCTCCAACCTTTCATAAATTATCAAACTCAATCCTTATAAAGTATCTGTTCAATAATTTGATAAATTTATGTAAAATGACAACCTTACCCTTTAACTTAAATAATCAAAATAAAGTAACCAAAAAAGAAAGAAAAAACGAAAAGAATAATAATAAAATAAAATAAAATTAAAAGACCAAATTAATAAATAAATAACCGAAAAAGGTGTCCCACCTCACCATTACCATGCTTTCCTGTTGAATCTCTAATCCCCAGCCAGTTTCCATATTAAGGGTGTGTTCGGTAGTAAAAATCGGATTAAAATTGAAAAATTAGTCATTATTGTTGACTTTTATTTAATGAGTTAGACCCAATAACAACTATATTTTCAATTTTAATTGAATTTTAATCTCCACCGAACACGTCGTAAGAAAATTCTCGATTTCTCGTTGACCTTAAAATTTGAGAGAACCCGTGATGCGGACAAGTGTAAAGATAATATTATTCATTTTTTCTGTTGGTTTTATTTGTTTTGTAACATAATTTTGGACGTTTGATTTTGTTAATTTCTCAAAGGCTGGGACAAAAAAGAAAAAAAAAAAAAAAAAACTTAAAAAGGCTGGGGTAGGTTCATGAACTTACTCAAAGTTTTGGGATGACTATTGCAATTTGCCAATTAAATTTGTCAAATTTACAGTGAAGGATGTTCACGTTCCTTCGCTCCATCCCTCACACACACACTCATGCGCGGGGAAAAACTCAAGAAAACCCAACATTTCAATATTATAAGCAATCGCCATTTTCATGATTTTTTTTTTTTTTTGGGTGTTCTGGAATATGAAAATGTGCAATCTTGCTGTTGCTTCCGGTGCCGAATTTTAGCTGGATTAAGGTTGGGTCGGTTTGTGGCAAACAGCTCGAGGGACGAGGGTGACGGCATGAAGGGGGCTCACCACAATGCCACTGGCAACTTCATTCTTGTTGATCGTGAAGGTATAGAGATTTCTTTTCGATAAGAAGTTGAGCCACGTGAGGTTCAAATTCATGTCTGACCCAGTTCACAATTCATATATAGATAGCGGTGAAATATGGAAAATTTAACACCTGGTGTGACAGCTTAATCTTCTTAGAGGAGAGAATAAAATTTTATTATTTAAATTTATGTCAACAATTAATTAGTTAATTTATTGGCTCGATATTAATTATTTTGTTTTCTAATTAGATTTAGCCGTTGATTTTAGTAGCTGTCAGATAAGGATTGCTGCAGCCTACATGTTCACGTCTTATGAAGTTGGGTCGCAAAGGTAAAACACAGCAACGTGCGGGCAGGTCTGTGCTTGAAACAGGAATCTGAAATTGGTAATCGTCTGATATTTTCTCTCTTATTTTTGGAAGTGCATTAACATGCCATGATCCCCAACACGCACACCACAACCTTTGTGTATGGTAGCTTATAAGGTGTCTTGGTGGAGTAGATGATTTTAAGGTGTGGAATAGACGATTGTTTGTATTTCTTGTGACTGCAATTTATTATAAATGAGAACTTAGTCTCACTACAATTTGCTTTACTGTAAGTTCTTAGGGAGTAGAAAATATGTTGTAATTTATGTTTCAAGTCGAAATAATAACCCAATTCTTTAAGAATTTGGGCCTTTTTCGCCTGAATTTCTGATAGCTTTTTAGCTCTAAAGATTTGGAATCCCAGAATTCTAGTGCTGCCATAGTTTAGTGGCTGAATGACAACGTGGAACCATTAATAACCATGAACTCAAATCACCTGCAGAGGATGGCACATCTGCCAAATAAATAGAGAGCATAAAAATACCCTCTGCACTAATTGATGAAACTTTCTGTGAAAAATCAAAGAAAACAATCTGTGGAGGCAAAATGGTAAATGTGAATATTGATGGGGAAAAAAAAGCTGTTTCTCAAATCTCACCCTGATGGTCGAGTTGAATTTGAACTGTGGAAAAATTAGAGTGTAGGATTAAATGTCATATGATGATGGAGTTATGAAGGATTTTAAGGGCGCAGCCCAAATCCTTCAATAAGGTGGCTATACTCAATTTACACCTTACTACCAAGCTTGGTATTGCCTGCATGCATTCACCATAAGCAAACAATGCAAGTCCCAATATATCAGCCATGGTCCCGATGGCTTTGGCTCAGGATTCTATAAAATTTGTTGGGATATAGTGGGTGAGGATGTCGTGGAGGCAGTGAGCGATTTTTTTCGAGGTACGGAGATTTCAAGATTCTACTCTTCCTCTTATGTGATTCTAATTTCTAAGATTGAGTCCCCTTCGGGCTTTGACAAGTTTAGACCAATCAGTTTATGTTCAATGATATAAAAGGTATGGTCGAAAATTCTGGTAAAGAGAATAGCTTTAATATTACCAATAATTATTTCCATAGAGCAAGATGCTTTAATTCTGGGTAGAAATATCTTTAATAATGTTACTCTGTCTCAAGAGATGATTCATAATCTTCATAAGCCGGTAAGGGGTAGCAATGTAGTCCTTAAAGTGGATATTGCCAAAGCATATGATAGCATTGATTGGGACTTTCTTATGCACGTATTGAGTTCCTTTGGTTTTTCTTCCAAGATTTGTGATTTGGTGAGACGGTGTGTTACTGCTCCTTGGTATTCTGTGGTGATGAACGGAACTATGAAGGGTTTCTTCAAAGGTGGAAGAGGTCTAAGACAAGGCGATCCCCTGTCTCGTATCTATTTATTGTCGTGGAGGAAGTTTTATCCAGACTGTTGACAGCTAAATTTGAAGATGGTAGCATAAGATCTTTTTCTTTACCAAGGGGCGTTCCTTAATTTCTCATCTATTGTATGCTGATGACATTGTGATTTTTGCGAATGGTGGGAAAAAATCTTTAAGAGCTATTAAGGAGGTTTTTCGAAAATGTGAAGAGTGGTCGGGACAGGTTATTAGTGTTGATAAAACATCAATTTTTTTCTCCAACCGGATCACTATGTCTAGAAGGTGGATGCTCTTACGACTCACTGAATTCACAAAAGGTAAATTCCCGTTCAAGTATTTAGGGGTTCCTATAGTCACAGGCAGATTGAGAGCTCGAGATCTTGAAGACGTCGTAGGAAAAATTCGAATGAGATTGGTAGGTTGGAAAAGTAAGTTGTTATCTAAAGGGGCTCGACTTCTGCTCTTGAGACATGTCCTTTCTAGCATGCCTCTGCATTTGCTTTCTTGTATTAAAGCGCCAACGTCAATTATAAAAGTTATTCACAGAATCTATAGTGACCTCTTTTGGGGCTATGCGAATGGGAAGCCCAAGAGGAAATAGTTAGCATGGGACAAAGTTTGTATGCCAGTTAAAGAAGGAGGAGCAAGGCTTCGTAGTCTACATGAATTACAATTATCTTTACACATGAAACTTGCTTGGAAAATTTTAACTAAAACATCCCTTTGGTCAGAGTTTCTTAGGGCAAAAAACATCTCTTTGGACGGGTGCAACGTTGAACAGCCTAAAATCTTGATTAAAGATTTTAAAAGCGACTACGTGTGGAATGAAAATTTGATAGAGGAGCTAGTTGGGAGAGAACAAGCTGGAGAGGTTCTTGTTAAACTAGGGAAAATTCAGACAGGTAAATATAGATAGTCGGATTTGGACTGAGAGCTTGGATGGGAAATTTGCTACCAAAAATGCTTGGGAAGTTACATGATGTCGGGGGCAGATATCACAGTGGCATGATTGGATTTGGCACCCATCTATTCCAAAGAAGATTTTGCTAAATATGTCGTTGGCCATGAAAGGAGCTCTCTCGTTGATGAAAAAATTCTTAAGGTTGGTATTCCAATTGTATTAAAGTATATGTGTTGCTTGCAGGGGTACGAGGATCAAGATCACGTCTTGGCCTTAGGGGATGTTGCTCAACAAATTTGGCAGAAACGTTCAACATTATTAGGAATTCGATGCATGCAGACTCGGGGAGGGAGGGAGCGTGTAGAAACTTGGTTCCAAAGAACAAAACAAACATCACATAAAGGTATTATTCCTAGTATAATTTTCTAGCATTTATGGTTGTGGCATTGTTCAGCCAAAATGGAGGGAAAGATGGAATCTATAAAAGCTACTTGGAGGAAGATAAAATATTGGATCTCTTGGGTGGGGTTGAAGCTTAAAGAAGCAAAAATGTTAAATAGAAGTGATGAATGGGTGCTGAGGGAGCTTAATATACCAATGAAGCCAATTAAAAAAGAGATTCAAAGTAGTGAGATGCTAAAGACCACTGGTGGGGTGGTACAAACGTAATACTGATGGGTGTTGCCTGGGTAATCCTGGAATTTGTGGTGCTGGAGGTATTATTCGAAATGAGAAGGGCGACATTGTCATAGTCTTTGTTGAGAAACTTGGTGAGGGTACTAATAATGGTGCTGAGCTATTGGCATTACTGCATGGGCTCCGCCATGCTAAAAGGATGGGGATTAATTGTCTAGAAGTGGAGCTAGATTCTTTGATTATCGTTAATTGGCTAAGGAGGAAGGTTTGTGGTATTTGGACGACAACTGGGAAGAAATATAATATCTGTTGTCTATAATCTCATGTAGGATCGAGCACATATATCACGAGGTTAACTTGGTAGCCGATAGCTTGTCAAAGCTGGAGGCGTCCAGTGTTTCATAGATTTGGATGGATTCTAACACAGTCCCATCATGAGTTACAGGAGCTTTGCATATGGACAAATTGGAAATCCCTAGTTTACGGGGTTTTTCTCCCCTCAGTTTGACGTTAAATATTACATTGTTATTTTAAATTATAAGGACTTGGGGTTCGCTTTAATTTTGATTGTGTTTTTCTGTAACTACGGTATTCCTTCGCCACAAGTAAGGATTCGTTTAAAAAACTTTTGGAGGTTCCTATTTAAAAAAAAAAAAAAATTCCTGAAGAGCAACAAGATACTCAAGTAAGAGTTTGCACTCATTTTCAAAGTTGCTTTTATTTAATTATGATATAAGTTTTCATATGACGGTAATCATGTAAAATGTTTTAACTCTGTATTGTTAATTGTTTTTACTTCAAAAATATGCACCTATAGGTTTCATGGTAAATTGTATGATACCCTGTGGTAAATTGTATGGTATTTATGGGAGATAGTTACAACTCTTACACTAGTTTTCGAATTAATTTGATTTTTCATTTTTGTAAATGAAATAGTTTCCATTAGAAGTGTCTACAATTTTATCGTAAAGTGTCTTCTAGGTGTAGCTGTTTTCTGGAGCGTTTTTAATGATCCCGAATTCTGAAAATAGTTTCTATTGCAATTGTAACTAACCAACACAGCTTATGAAATTTAGAATGATAGAAGATGGAAACAAAAGTGGTATGCAGTGTTCTTTTTGGATATTTTCAGAGACTGCATCAATAATTCATAGAGTAAAACTGTTTTGGATGATTCTAGAAATTCTACATTGAGAACTCAGAATTTCAAAGCCTTCTATGGTTGTTTTCATGTTGTCATTTGCAGATAATAGGGCTACTGAAATGAAATCTGCTTGGGCTGCTGTTTGGGTTAATGATTGGATTGTCTATGGCTGCTGTTGGAGCATATATTGTATTCAATTACAGCTCGTGGGAAAGTTTATAAGATTTATTTTATGTCTGTGTTAGTTTGTTATTTTAACCTTCTCGGCTTAAGTTAGAATTTTCTGCAGAAATCTTGACGTGGGAGCGTTATTGAACATGATGGCAGGCATATTGCTAATGGGGTTGATCCCCAAATGAATAGTGCTTGGGCTGGATTCCCTAGCGTGATCTGGGTGATATAGGGTTTGATTGCACCTCCTATCAACTATACCTTTTGGAAAAAGTGGTTACAACTTCCTAAATCAATTGGTATCAAGAGTTGGGTAGTCCCGTATTTGATTTTCCTATGAGGGATGGGTTGGGCCTATTGCATAAAGGGGTTGGCTCCCAAACAAATAGTGCTTGGGGTGGATTCTCATTCGCAATCCTTGGTGATATAGGGTTTTAATTGTGCATCTCCTATCTGCTATAGCTTTTGGGAAAAGTGGTTCATCAAATCTGATTGCCACCTGCTTTTTTAGGACGTAAATTTATATCGCAACAACTGATATTTTGGTTAATGGAAACAAATTAAGAAATGAGTTGACATATGACCTTGTAGTGTTAATACTTCTTATGAGGAAAAATAGTTGTGAATTTTTGATTTTGGGATTCTTACGTGATGCTCAACCAAACACAATCTGGACCGTTTAGTATCTAATTAACCTTTTGCTTATACTAGGCTTACTGGCACCAAAAATAAGTACGAATAACTGGACAAGATCCGGAGAAGAAACCTCAAGAATGAAGACTTTAAAAGTTTGTCAAACATTTCAAAAATGCGAAGGAGACTTCGTAAAAGTTTTAGCACAAATTAATGCTTTTTCCTTCAAAATAATTGTTCTTTAACATAATTAGGAGAAAACATATTTATCCCCTCTGACAATCATTAAAATGGAAAAATGATGTTTTGAATAGAGAATTTTTTGGAGAATGTGTGATTAAAAAGTGGAGAAAGGTTTTAGGTTTATGTACAAAATATTTTATTATGTGTTTGGTTGAAAACAAGTATGTGAAATAAAGAGTTGTTTTAATAGGAGTCAAACTGGGGCTTAGTTGGTGGAAGTATCATCCTTTGGTGGTTGTCGTGCATAGGCGATGCTAGTATAGATGGCTCTCCTGTTTATTCTTCTCTTTCTATTTTTGAGAGAATGACCTTTCGATCTATTTATCATGAATTGGACATGGGTGGGCTCCATTTTCAACTCGTCTTTAATTTATCTGAATTAAATTGGACATTCAATTTTAGGAGTTTTTGTTATTATTTAATTTAATTTAATTTTTTTTTTGGGAGGGGTTATACATGCTTGAAATATTCATTAGTCTATTATATGATTGCAGATGCAGCATCACAAATGGTTTGACTTTCTCTGGATCAACCAGTGTTAATTTTTAACCATTTTCTTATACTAACACGAAAAGTTCTTTATGTTCTTGCATTTTTCGATCTGGTTGATTGTCTGTCATACATGGATTCGGAGATCCCGGCTATAATGTCACACCACATGCCTCTGGACAGCCAAAATGAAGTTCCAAATCATGTTGATGAAGATCGTGCTTGATAGTGAAGCTCAACCACTATTCTTCTGTGACGGTGTCTCTGTAAAGTTTTGAAGGTAGATGCTAGCCCTACTGTCCCCATCAGAGGTTTTGAAGGTAGATTTATGTATATCTGTAAAGTTCTCTGGAAATAAGTGAAATGAGAAATTATCCTAATTCCCTAAAAATGCGACACAAGTCCAAGTCTGGATAAAATTCTTTGGTACAAAAGAAATGGATTAGGTTACTTGTGTACATTTCAGCGTGTCACAGGTGTATTTATTCCTTGATATAATGCGATCATGTTAACGAACCTTCATTGTGATTGCATGTTTCCTGAGTCAACATTAAATATTGTATTAATTATGTCCATCTTCAATAAATGATTTATTGAAATATCCTATGTGCTTTCCTGTTTGATCTATAATTTGGAACAACCAGGAATCAAGTTAATCTGATTATGATAGTGGTTGACATCTTATTTTCTAACCTTTCTGTGGAATACTGTATCATAGATCCCAAGAAGCATCTGTGTGTGCCTGTTTTAACATATATAAAAATAAGCATAGAAAGGTCGCCGAAATAAAATTCTTATGGATCAGGTTTAAAATATTTAACCAACTTGCAGGAGAAATGGATCTTACATTACATGCCTTAAGAGTTGACTGTCCAACTTTGTGTGCCTGTGTGTATTAGTGTTTGCCCTCGGACTGGAAATTTGAAATGAAGCAACATTCTATGATATTGCAACCCTCGGGCTGCTCCTCTCCCCAAACACACACAAATTTCTTGGAGTAAAGTTACTACTGTAAGCTTAATCCTGCTTAAGTTGGAGGTTATTTTTCTCCTGTTGGAGTCTTTTTGACAGAAAAGTAATTACTTTTACCCTTAGCATTTGTATTAAGATTCAAGCGATTAAGTTGTAATGGTAGATCAATCCTATATCATGAAGGTTATCATTTAGCTTCAAAACTGTTCTAGTAATGATCAAGCATGACCTTGGGAGTGTTACGTGATTATACCACCTGAATGATAGTGAATTCTCATGCCTGGACAGATATTGTATTACTAATAATATGCTTTATGTACATGTTTACTACACACTATTAAATAAATACTAATTACAGTATTGTTGAGTCTTATCCAATATTGCTTATCAAACATGTTATGTATGTACATATGTACATGTCCATGTACGTACATGTGTACATGTTTACACACTTGGATGTTGAGGGCAAGCCCGCCAAAAAACAGAAAGACGATGTTCATCAGGTAAACGAACCATGACAGCCATTAAATAGCTTATTAGATTTGAATTGATCAAGAATCACAAGTCTAGTCCTGGTCAATGATTTATAGCCTTTTTTTTTTTCTTTCAAAAAAAAATAAAAAAGAGATTACAAAATGGAAAACAAACTTTCTATGCATATTCACAGAGAATGAGGCTCCTTTATGCCTTTATTCAATCTTGAGATCAAGTCCTATGTCCATTCCATTCTAGGCTATAGGAGCGTACTTTCATAGATAATCAGAACTCAAAAACTGCATATGCAAGAAATGAAAAGCCAGCATTAGGATTCCAAGTCCCTTATTTTTCCAACTAATCATATGTGCAAGAAAATTTTTAACCATTATTTTCCCAAATAAATCTTGGTTCGATGAATCAAATGAGCAATAGTAATGTTTAATTCCCTGGTCAAATCGCTCATACTACTATTTAGGTGATTATTTAGAGATGACAAGAGGATGGGGTGGGATTTTCGAAAGGCAAGTTGGGATCAAAATATCTTCATTTGCCGCTTTACTGTTTTTTACTCTTTAAACATTTTTATTTTAAAACAGTAGAGAAGATGGAAAATAAGAAAAATAAGAGTCGGGAATGATTTGAAATGGGGACCATGATCCAAATCATCGCCCCAATTCTCGATGGGGCGGGGAATCCCTACTCCATTCGGGTCGGGCAAACCTTCAACCCATATAGTAATTTCTTTAATTTACAAAATCAATATTCTTTCTAACAACTTTGAATTCCTCTTATAAGGTCATAACTTTCGTCTTCCAAATCACCACGTAAAAATAAGGCCTTCACGTCAAGTTGAACTAGTCTACTTTAATATCAAATTTGGCTACGTAGGTCAATGAAATTTGAAGGGAAGACTGCTTTACAACTGGAGAGAATACCTCATTGTAGTTGACACCTTCCTTTTGACCAGAGTCCTTGAGTACCAACCTTACCTTGAATCACACCATATTCTTATTAGGGTCCATTTACTTCCAGTTTGCCTTCTTTCCCTTGGATAACTGAGATACCCATTGCTCTCCG
Organism: Fraxinus xanthoxyloides; assembly: GCA_903798325.1. Lineage (NCBI taxonomy): Eukaryota > Viridiplantae > Streptophyta > Magnoliopsida > Lamiales > Oleaceae > Fraxinus > Fraxinus xanthoxyloides. Next base: position 10,302 of record CAIGRL010155760.1, read on the forward strand.
CTACTGATCATATTCTGAACTTATAATTGCTTCATTGCAAGTAGAAGGAATCAGGAGCGAAGCTAGCCCGTCAGAGTATGGGGGTCCTAGAGGTGAAGGGGTGGGGGCCACGGGGGTTGCCCGCGAAATTTTTTTTTGATATGCTATTAACAAAAAAAATCAAGAAACGTATGAAAGGAAGTACTAATCTTTAATATAGCAAAATCATACTTTATTATAAGCGTTCATTTCAAGTTCTCATACTT